>APFE030966212.1:25568-91944 GCA_000404065.3 Pinus taeda | reverse complement strand
AAGGACCACTTTTCATAAATTTTCAAACTGGATCCATAAACATCAAAAGATCATCAAGTACAAGTAAATCACCCAGTCAACTGCAGTAACCAGATCAACAGTAACAGTAAACTAAACCCAGAACACCTTATCAACAGAAAAAAATTCAGCCAACAAAAGGTCTTAAGACAGATACGCAGTTTTTCTTTCTCTGGTCTGCGTGCGTATGCACTTCACCTTCTGCTCCCCTGCGTATACCCACAGAGACCCTTCTGCCGTACCGCGTACCCACGCACTGTTTCTTCAATCACTCTGCGTACTGTTACTGTAGGTATGCACCCACAGATACTATCCCGCCGCGTACTGCTACTGTAGCCACGCACCCACAGATGCTATCGCGCCGCGTACCTACACACCGGTGGCTTCTGAAGCGCCGCGTACTTTCCCTGTGCCTACGCACCTGAACCTCTGTCGAGCTGCGTACCCACGCACTGTGCCTTCTTCTGCTCTGCGTACCCACGCACTTCTCCTTCTTCTTCTCTGCGTACCCACGCACTTGCATCGTTAATCACCTGCGTACCTTTGATTAGGGCTGAAATGGCAGTCCCCCAGTGTGCCACCGATAGTCAGATGCTCAGATCTAATCATGCGCTCGAGAGATCACCCTTCATAGATTTGCTTTCAACTTCATTTTTATATAGATCAAGCTTTTTAAAAATAACCCAATATTTCAGATCTTAAGATATTCAATTTTCAAAAGATACATAGCCAAGTGATCTCCTTTGCTTTATATAGGCAAGCTCTTCCTAAAAACATGGATCAATACCATAGATAACCAATACAAGGGGCCCAAAAACATGGGGCTCAATGATAATAATAATATAAAGCAATACCACGGGGCAAAACCATAGAATCAAGAACGGCGGGCTAAATACCACGGGCCAGATATAAGAAAACCCCATGTGAACGCGCTTCCCTGCCTTGAAGTAAGTGAACTGGGGGTACGCGCCTTCTGAATGGGTGACCTGCGTGTGTGGCCGCAGTCTCTTCACGGCATACCAGCGGGTACGCACCTTTTGAACTATTCTCCTGTGTACTTCTTAATTTCCAACATTTTGAGAGCCTGATCAGTGCATTGCCACTTGAGGGTGTTGCCATCAAGTACAACATCTGTATCATAGAGTCATACCAGAATCATAATGCCAACAATTAGATCATCCCCTGTGATTTGCATTTACTGACTATCATTTGCTCGGCTTAAATCCATGAACTGAGCTGCAAACTATGACCAAGAACCCAGTTGAAGTCTCGTCCCTGGACCATCGCACCTTCTCTTCTTGGGAATCTGGATGCATCGCACCTCCCTTGTGCAGTAGGTGAGATGCATCGCACTTTCCCTGTGTTACAGGTGCGATGATCAGATAAGACCTCTTCTGCTTCCAGATTTTGGTTTTTTGTTCACTCTGTTTAGCTTTATTCAGGAGTTTTGTTGTCTGTGATTAGTAAACCACTGTAGAAACTCCCTTCCTTTACATGATTCAGCCTCCATAGTACAAAGAATTGTAAATGTTTTTATGTATTGTTCGCCATTTACGGTCCTCTTTTACAAAGAAGTAGCGTAATCAAGCTGTCGTCTTTTGATTTGGAAGTGTCACAAGTGTCGTTTTCAGTCAAAGAAAAGAATCCTATTGTTATTGATGGTTGATTACACTGTTACTCTTGTATTTGATTTGAATTAATAGTTTTTTAAGCGTCAAAAGTAGTTTTCAATTTAGAATCGCAAAGTGTCGTCATTATCTTCCTTTCGTCTTTTGAAAAGAAAATCGTTAGTACTGTCGCTTGAAACGATTCAAATTTGTACTTAGCATTCTTTTTGTCATTCAAACATTAAGAATGTCAAAACAAATACATGCATGTGCATTTGCATTTAGACTGCTTGTTGGTTTGATTTAGGACAGTGCATCTAGTGTGTGCTCTCTGCTCTTTTTTGAAAGAATTTCGCTTCTCTTTCCTTAGTAGCTAGGATTTTCATTGCAAAAAGAAGATTAAACGATTGTTTATCATCTTAGATTGCATTTTAGGAATTGTATATCTACATCATGCAGTGAACCTGAAAGGAAACTTCTTAAGAAAGATCAACTGTAAAATAAATTCAATGAACATAAAAACGCTTTGGAACCTAATGCACAACATTTAGAAGTCTAGGCTAGAGACGTATTCCGGCATCGTAAAGCCTGGTAACTATCGCTTTCATTATTGGTTGGGTGATTCCTCCTCTTTGAGACGACAAGTGCTAGTACGGACTTGTGCTCCCACGTACTATCAAGTATATATTGGGAGACCACAATAGGCTATATCCTTTATCCTTAGGAAGCCATGTCTGCCGCCCTATCGATCGCAATGTGCTGAACACAACATTTAGGAAGATTGGCTGCCATACCGTAAAAAGTATTCTGCAGTTTTGCGATTGGTTTGGTAATCCCTCTGTCTAGATTTCCAGAGTAGTCTCTTTCATTCTTTTTCAGACTCCTTAAAGGAAAAGGTCCATCTGAGCACTTGTCACTTCAGGCTCATTAAAAATCGAAGGCGACTAGAGTCATCTTTTTTCTTTTTCTTGACTCTTTAAAATTGAAAAAGCAAGTTGTGTCAAAGCGTGTAAAATTCATTAATTTCAGAATAATTTTTCCCCTTTATTTTCAATTGATCAAGTAATCCGCAATCGTGGAAGAAATTCAATCGAAACCCCGTCGTTCACGGAGACTTACGAGTCAACCGTCTTTGAACCAGGAAACGAAGCTATTCCAGACAAAGCGAACTCGTTTAACCAGATCAAAGTCCTCTGGTTTGGTTGGAACAAGTGTTCCGACATCCTCAGAGACTCCGGTTACTCCAACCATTTCTGGAATCCCTGCCTCTACAGAAGAAATTCCGCAACCACAAGAGAACATTAGAACTGATCCTAGTGTAACTGTAAACACTTATAGACCTGAACCGGCTCCATATACAGCTGATTCGAAAGGTGTTATTCCCCAAACATCTGTTGCTGCAAAACCTATACCTTCTTCGGCCCCAGAAATATTTTACGGACCTGACGGTCTGCGTCTCCCACCTGGTTTGATTGCTATAGAAGAGATTGTGGAGGATCCTTCGTCCAGTGCTCCATTGCATTTGGAGCAGGGATCACCCTATGTCCTTCTTCATCAGAAGTTAGTATCCCTTCATCGCAACTTCTTGTAGAATCGCTAGGAAATATCTTGGATAGACTAGACATGTCTGAACAACCGTCAACATCTAAGACTGTGTCATCCGATGCAACAGCAGCAGAACCTTCTGCTACTACTCCAACAATGTTCGCCAGTATACCATCTGTCCCAACTAGCTCTCAACCGCTAGATGGAGTCCATCTAGGGACTGTTTTGACAATATGGTCTGTTCCCGTTTGTTCGTCCGGAATAATCTCTGGAATCTCTTATGTTGAGTCTCGATAAATTGATCCTTCGCAACAGTATCAATTTGGGCAGTCCTGTCCCCAAAGGCCAATTGTTCCTTTGAGCACTGGTTTTCCACCATATGGGGGCAGTATACCCTTTCATTGTTTCCTTCGAGAGAACAACCATATAGGAGTTCGCAACAGAATTCAGGTAATGCTGGGATTACATCCAGTGGTTGGGTGCCAATACTGCCTCAATAACCAAGAGTTGTATACTCAATGCAACAAAGCCTACCTGTGTTGAATATCCCCACTACACCGGCCATTGTGACAATGTCACAAGTACAAGTGTTGCCTGTTGTATGCCAACCTCAAGTTTTAGAGGTTGCAATACAATAGCCTCTTGTCTCCACGACACAGCCACAATCACCGATCAGTGGCTCCCTAACCGGAGCGACCCAGGTTCAAACGGGTACTATTACCCCTCATCTTGGTCAAATGGCCAGTATTAGACAACAACAAATGGTTTCACAACCATGGATGGTGCAATATCAATAACCGCAATCCCAACAAGCTTACCAAATATCTGAGCAGCAATCTTTGCAAGTAATGGGCAGCCGTATATTCAAAACGGTCAACATCAATCATTTCATAATGGTTATGCTCATCAACCTTACCAAAGTTATCAGCATCAAATGCATTATGTTGGTATGCAAAGACCCATTGCTCAGGCGATACCATCCTATCCTGGGTATGCTTCACCGAACTTGAATCAACAGTTGCGCTTCGTGGTGACTTTGGAGTTCCGGATCTAAATCAGCTAACAAACGATCCAATTGCTTATGTATGCCCCTTAGTGGCTGGCGATTCCTCATAAATTGTCGTAAGATATTCCTAAATTTAATGGAAATCCGAGTGAAGACCCGTCGAATCATGTGATGATTTTTCATCTGTGGTGTACATCCAACACTCTAAATGATGATCTGATTAGGCTATGCCTTTTTCTGCGAACGTTAACTGGTCTGGCAGCAAAATGGTACATTGAATTTCCTAGAGCTTCATTTGATAACTTCAGTACCCTTGCCACAACCTTTTTAACCCATTTTCAATTACTTATAAGGTACGAAACAAGAATAGAGTTGCTTACCAATTTCAAACAGACGACAGCCACTCATATATCTGATCATATCCATGAATGGAGGCGTCGACGTAGAATGGTAAAAACATGTTCCTGGTCAGCTGTTAGCTGAATGGTTTATTAAGTCATTGTTACCTTCTATCACAGAAGATGTGGCAAAGGGAGGAGTCATCATTGAAGATCAAGTCATCGCTCGTGTGCAATATCTAGACTTGATCTATACTCAGTCTGGCATGCTTTATGACAAAATCCCTGATGCTCCTAGACCAAAATTTTCCGTTCCTCCTCCTTCTAAATCAAACAAGGACTCTCATGCCGGCGATGGCATAATAGGAACAACAAGCAAGAAATCGACAAAGGCTACAATTAAGAAAGCCCGTAAGATTTCTGATCAAAATGCAAATGAAGAACTTCTTGCCTCAGAGGTAAACACCGTGTCAACTGACAAAGGCAAAGCACTGAAGCAACCAGGAGGCAAGAAGAAAAACAAAGGGAAAAAGAAGAAACAGGATAAGTCATCTCCTGAGAAACCTTCTGCAAACCCTTATGGGCAAAGGAAACCCCCTGTGGGGTGTCAGATATGCGAAGAGGATCATTGGACAAGAGATTGTCCTCATAAAGCTGAAGTCAACAAAATTTTTAAGAGTTCAAAAACCTCAGCAGTATTTACTGATCCGTTTCCAAACCCAGGAACCAATTTGGTTGCTACTGACAATGATTCCCCATCCCAAGTGCTTATGTTATCCATTTCAAAACAACAAAATGATGCTTTGATATCGACAATGAATAAAGATTACGGGAATCCACAACTGTCAAACAACAAGGCTACTGATCAACCTAGTAGCTCGACAACAACTTAGACTGAAGTTGTGCCACCCATCATTCCTGAGCTAACGATAAAGCCACCAAAGGGAGTAATACACAAATCGACATTTAATCCTTGTGCCAGGGCAGCACAAAATTATAATATAGTAGAGGACCTAGCCCAATCACTGTCCGCTATGTCGACACTTGAGGTACTGCAAAATTTTCCCTCCCAAAAGCAGGCTTTATTATCAGCAATAGGTGGGATTGACCCAGCAGATTCCAATCTTGTGGCCTTTAATCATAAATGATATGACCCTCAGTTACCAACTCAACTTGATTTCCTTATTCAAGTGAAAGCCCTCAACAAAACTGTTCATCGAATGATTATTGATGAGGGAGCATCTACATGTATTATGTCGATGAGTTGCTGGAAAACTTTGGGCTCACCACCCTTGTCGTGATCGTCAACAACGTTGAAGGCATTTGATGGATGAACATACACTCCATTCGGGATTTTAAGTAACTTGCAAGTCGAATTGCGGGGAAAGACAGTAGAAATTGATGTTGAAGTTATCGATGGAAACCTCGATTACAACATCCTACTGGGAAGGCCTTGGATATATGCTATGGCCACTGTTGTGTCGACATACTTTAGAAATATTGCATTTCCTTTCCAAGGAGGAATTACAATCATCGACCAACAAACATTTCTCCTCAAAGGTTCACAAGTTACGGGAAGCATTCCGTTGATCCACGGAAGCCCGCATGCACTTCAAAATATCAGAGTAGGCCTGCTAAAAGACCCTACGTTATGGGGAATTTTTCCCTACCGCCTCCAAACAATCTGGCGGAAGTGGCCACGGTGGGAACCTGCAATATGGTGTCTTCCATCTAGAAGATATATGATCACGATGTTAGCATGGATCATTGTGAGGTTTTGCCCCCAAACCCAATAGAAATATTGTAGCAATCAATGTTTTCGGTATGGGAGGCGAACCCAAATCAACGCTCCTCAAGCGTTTGGATAGATAGGTCTAAGGAATATGGTACCCCTTCAGATCCTTGGTCACATGTACATTCTACAGACGAAGGAATTGTCCAGTCAATGATGATTGACGAGGCACCATGGAAAGATTACCACCATCATTCCCATCTTCCAGATTATAAAGAAGATTATTCCCGTGACCTTGATCATCCTTCAATATTTGATTTCCTATCGAATATTGTAAATACGGTGGATTCCGAGCGAAACTTGCCCAATATTGAAGAGACTATCGCCATCAATATCTCGACCAAACCAAATGTTGTAGAGAATATTCATGTCAGCAAATCTTGTTCTCCTTCAGAACTGGAAATATATTACGCTCTCTTTCGTGAGTTCAGAGATGTCTTTGCATGGACATATGAAGAAATGCCAGGCATTGACTCGAGCATAGTTGAACACGAAATTAAGATGTATCCAGATGTCAAACCGATACGACAACAACTACGACAAGTGCACCCCAAGAAAGCCACTACCATCAAGGCGGAAGTTGAAAAACTTCTCCATGTTGGTTTCATATACCCGGTTCCTCTAACCGATTGGGTATCGAATATTGTTCCTGTAATGAAAAAGAAAGGAATGATTAGAGTGTGCGCTGATTATAGGGATGTAAATCAAGCTTGTCCAAAAGACAACTACCATACACCCTTCATTGACTAGATAATTGATGAATGCGCCAGATGTGAAATCTTTTCATTTATGGATGGATTTTCTGGGTATAATCAAATAAATATCCGCCCATAGGACCAATCAAAGACTGCATTTATTTGTTTGTGGGGCATATTCGCATACTGCAAGCTACCCTTTGGTTTAAAGAACGCAGGGGCAATATTTCAGAGGGCAATGAATTATTCCTTCCATGACATCAAGAACATCGTTCAACCATATCTCGACAATCTTCCAGCTCACTCGCAAAAGCGAACTGATCATCCGCAGCATTTAAGAGCAATATTTCTACGTTGCCGACACTACAAGATACGACTCAATCCACACGATTGTGTGTTTTGTGTCAGTTCTGGTCGTTTACTTGGCTTTGTGGTCTCGAAGGATGGGATTCGTCTCAACCCATGTAAGGTTCAGGCAATCATTGATTTGCCTCCACCTTCAAATGTGCTTCAGATTCAGAAACTCCAAGGGAAAGCAAACTTTCTGAGGAGATTCATTCCAAATTATGCCAAACTTGCTAAAGGTTATACTCATCTGTTGAAAAAGAAGTACCCTTCATCTGGGATTAGGTCGCACAAGATTCCTTTGATGCTTTAAAGGAATCCCTAATAAAAGCATTATTAATGTATGCTCCTGATTATCAAAAAGACTATAACCTGTATCTGGCTGCAGCAGGTACGACCATAGCAATGGTTTTAGTTCAAGAAGACAATGGAATTGAACATCCTATCTATTATTTAAACCGAAACTTAAATAATACGGAAAGTAAGTACTCTTATATTTAAAAGCTAGCTCTCGTAGCGGTTCAAGCGATATAGATATTTCAACACTACATCCTCTTTCGAAAAACTACCATTTTGTCAGATTGCAACCCCATGACTTATATCTTGTCGCGATAGTTACTGGGGGGAAAATATTCCAAATGGATAGCAATTTTGCAAGAGTTTGATCTGGAATTTGTAAAATCCAAATCAAAGAAAGCTCTGGTTTTCACAGAGTTGCTATGCAATCTCCCATCGTTGTCCAACGATTCAACATCCAATGCAACAATCATGGATGAATCTTTGTTTCTGATATCTTCAAGCGATCCGTGGTATGGAGATATAATCATATATCTCCAGACCCAAACATATAGGTCTAATACCTCCCATTCAGAGCAATGACGTACTTGATACCAAGCAAAAGACTACATGATCGTCAGCAATACACTTTACCATCGTGGTATCGATACAGTTCTGCAGAGGTGCCTCACCCATGAGGAGGCCGAAAAAGTCCTGAATGATTGTCATTCAGGCACGTGTGGAGGACATCAATCTGGTTACGCTACGGCTCAAAAGATTTTACGAGCAGGATGCTTATGGCCAACCATGTTTAAGGATTGCATAACCGTAGTCATAAGTTGCCATCCCTGTCGAATCTTCGATCACAAAACCAGAATTCCACCCACACCTCTGCAGCCAGTAGTCGTTGTTGGGCCATTCGCCAAATGGGGCATAGATTTCATGACTTGTAACCCCACCTCGGCCGAGGGGCATGGGTACATCATAGTCGCAGTCGACTATTTTACGAAATGGGCCGAGGCGATGCCTACATTAAACAACAGTGGCGAAACAACTGCTATTTTCTTTTTCAATCATGTAGTCTCTAGGTTCGGTGTTCCACAAGCTATAGTCACAGATCACGGATCACATTTTCGAAATCACATGATGGTTGAGTTGGTTGCCAAATTGGGACTATCCCACGATAGCTCTACTCCGTATTATCCGCAAGCTAACGGGCAAGTTGAAGCAATCAACAAGGTCCTAAAGTGCATGCTGCAAAGGATGATTGGAGTCCATAAACGGGATTGGCACCTAATCCTGTACTCGGCCTTGTGGGCATACCGAACATCGGTGAGAAATGCGACCGGGTTTACACCCTTTCAGCTGGTGTATGGCCTGGAAACAATCTTACCAGTTCAGTGCGAAATCTCATCCCTCAAGCTCGCAGTCGACCTTCTCCCCGAAACTTCAGAAGAGGAGGCTCGTTTCTTGGAATTAATCCAATTGGATGAAACCTGTCGTGATGCCACCTTGGCTAATGAAGCCCATAAGGAATGAGCCAAGTCGCAGTTTGACAAGAATGTCAAACTCCGTGTCTTCTCAGAAGGTGATCTGGTCTTACTTTACGACCAAGAGTCCGATAAGTTAGGAGCAAGGAAGTTCAAGTATTTATGGATGGGCCCCTATATTGTTAAGCGTGTATTAGCAAAAGGAGCCTATGAGTTAGTGGATTATGATGGGATTCCACTTGCGCAACCCCGCAACGGGTTGTACCTTAAGCGTTACTATGCTTAACTCGGTATAGTGACCCCTATGCTTTTGTTACATTTTTGTTTTCGCTAAGAGAAATAGTTTTTGGTTAGGTAATCAACTTTTGCATTTGTTATAGAATTCAAACCCATTGGAATCATTTGTTGGATATACCGATGGAGCAAGCCATAGTTCGCGGAACCTATCTTCTGCAGCCTGGGCCATTTTTGATCCAAGCGGCAAGCTAGTAAGTTTCAGAGGGTATGTATTGGCCGATCAACGAACAACATCGCCGAATATAGCGCGTTGATAGAGCTCCTCTCTAATGCCATCGCACACGGGATATTTTGACTTGTTGTCAGGCTAGACTCACAGCTCGTCATTCTACAGCTCACTGGTATCTATTCTGTACAGAATCCAGCTATCTATCGCATGTTCCTAAGGGTCAAGATTTTGGAAAGACAGTTCGATTCAATCCAATATCAACATATTTCAAGAAACTTAAACACATTAACAGATTCATTGGCAAATTATGTGTTAGATAGACATTTGCGACATTTATAAAAGAAAAGCATCTCATCAATATTTGCATCAGGATCATGTAACTCAACCAAAATGAAGCTCTGAAAAAAAATAAAAATAAAATATATATATATAAATAAAAATAATAATTATATATATATATTATAATATTAATATATATAATATATAATATATATAAAAACTGTTTATGGTTTACACATAATATTCTGTGTCCAAGACAAAATCGGTCAAATGACCCAAAAACTCAAAATGCTAGGGGGCACCCTAGTGTAATGGTGCTGGTGATAACAAGTCACCGCCTGTGAAATCATGCGTAAAAGCCTAGTCCATCGACATGGCACCCCAGTAGTATGTCGCTGTAATCTCAGAGGTAGCTCGTCAGTTCTCACATCCGGGATACCGAGAGTGAGGCCTTCGGGAACATTATAAAAATATGGTCAGAAATTTTACTTATAACACTCCACTGCTCACCAGTTGGCAGCACCAAATCTGGGTCACCCCGGAAATCCATACCAGCATATAGACACTCGGCATAAACCATCTCCTGACGGTTGAACCACTCGAAGAAGGCATCAGAGAAAGAAACCTGTGGTTTACTAGCATGGCGGGCCACAAGGTCAACCCATCTCTGCATCCGTGGCTCAGTGGGTGGCGGAAAACCAAGTGAAATGTACTGTGGCTGCATCAGTGGGATCTTCTCCAAGGAAAAAGCGGTCAAAATGGAACCATAGCCAAATTTCTTAGATCGCCCATTTTTCACCTTGGTAAGCTGTTCTTTTATCACCGGAAGTATTGCATCACACCAGTTGAACACCTTCGGTTCAAGGAATTCTAAGGCATACTGCATATAGGACCTGTTGGCCAAGTGAAGAGCCGCACTACCAGCCAGTTTAGCAAAGGTGAACAAGATGGTCCTCAAAGACCGGTCAGTAACATCTTGGATGTTGATCTTGCCGTCCCTACTCGGCTGAGATCCTTCTCTATAGTATCGGTGAATATAATCCCTCACGGACTTGCCCCCATGGGCGAAACCTGATAGTGAGAGAGGGGCACCACGCCTCGATAAACCGATCAAAAAATAGATGTCCACAATAGTCAAGGGGATGGATTTTCCTCTAACCTAGAACACCTGGTTGGTAGGATCCCATGCATCGAGGAAATATTGCAACAAGATGATTTGTTGCCTCATGCTAGAGATGCAGAAGAACTTGAGCAAAGCACAGTTCCGCAATGCAGTTACCGTACCCTGATCATGTAAAGCAACCATGTCCTCTTATTCATGCTCGCGTTCTTGCCATGTAACAACCATTTTGCTCCGATGAATCTTTGAAAACAAACAAGAGAAGAGTCAGGACCCTGATTTGGCAAAAAACAGGCAAAATTTCTATGAAAAAATAGTGCATAAAGTTCCCCCCTCGCGCCCATCGCACCCTAGCTGTGTACCAGGAGCAATGCATACTGACTGGCCAGTGGCCAACCTAGTATGCATCGTACCTTTCAATGTACACAAGGTGCGATGGGGGCAGAATGAATTGTTCAAACCCCAGAGGCTCAGGAAAGCAAATAAACATGCTCAGAATTCAAAAAGAAAGGAATGCAACTGAAGAGCACATGTTTAGCTCCTACCTGGTCCACATGGCACCAAGAATCATCCACAGAATCTCCCGGAAGCAGCTAGTGAAAATCAAGGGGGAAACACCTCCAAAGCTCCAACAATCTCAAGCTCAAATGAAATGGTAAAATGAGGGGTAAAAAAAAAACTACTTTTAAGTTATTTTCACATAATTCAAGTAGGGTATTAGTGTTTTAACTCATTTTTCGAGGATGTATTCTCATTTCTAATCAGTTTGATGGAGCAATTGAACAGGTAGTACGACCGTCAAAAGAACATCGTGTTAACAGTGGGTCGAATATCAATGACCATTATCACGGGTAGTTTTTGTGTGAAGTTCAAGCTCGTTAAAAATTAAACCTAAGCAATGAGAAAATGTTCCCCTAGAGTTTAAGCTCATTAAAAAATGAACCAACCTCCGGTAAATAACCATTTCGAATGCATTATCATCAGCTTTTGATCCCTGGTCGTATTCTCGCCATCACCTCCACTCTATTTAGCTGATCATATGCCTCCGTTTGATTGTTTACCTTTCTGAGGAACAACTGCGAAGAGTGATTCTATTAGCCATCCTTGTGACACTGCTGTGATTGGAAAATTCCAAACCTTACCTGGAATTAGCAGCTACCCCGAAAATATCACTCGTTCCTCAAAGACGAGTCTCCTTTAAACTCTTTTCACTCGACTCATAAAATATGAAAAGATTGCCGAGTAGTTGGCCTCTCCAGCTCATTAAAGCTACCAAGAGTGCTATCCCTCCTCTAGATTTTAATCTTTTTGGACTTGAGGGATTATTACACAAAAAGATCGAGCGCTTGTCTTGTTCGGCTCGTTAAAACTATCAAAAATTCATCCCTTTCATATTATTTTATACTTTTTTCAGACTTAAGGGATTAGACGAACAAGGATTACTGGAGTTTCCTTTCTGTCCCTTTTCAGACTCTCTAAAGTTGAAAAAGGACTGAGTTGTCTTTGTCGTTAAACTCGTTAAAACCAATAGCGACAAACTTGTTCGTGCGGACAAGAACGAGTTTCACTGTCGCTAGGCTCATTAAAACATAGCAACGGGTTTTCCCAAAGGGCAAATTATAGAACAAGCATATGTTATCCTCCTCAAGCTTGATAAAAATAAAGAGGTACTGGTCAGCAATGACTGGGGAAAATTGGGAAGAAAACTTGAAGAAACTTTATTGGTAGCGAGTCGCTCTTGAACATGACACTTTCACTCCATCACCATGATTGAGTCAGGTTGGGTTATTCCGTTCATCGGTCATATTACCATTGGTCCACCGTACCATCCATGTTTAAGGTTAATGCTACTAGTCCATTTCAGTGTTGTCGATATGTTCAAGAGAAGCTGATCAGAGAATTCACCAGCCCATCCTGTGTCTCACCCGCTGCAATACGTTCACGCTCCATTCTTTCATGACTGCTGCCCTGAACCATGTATCATCAGATCGTTTTCACCTCCACAAAATGATTTGCTGCGTTCCGTGTCATAGATGTGAGATTCATTAAGGCCCTCCTACGACGGGTTACTTCTTGTTGATGACGACTCATTATCCAAGAAGTCAACCTAGGAACAACCCTTTCAGTACTTTGAAGCTTGCATGCCTCAATGGCAATTTTCTCACTTCCGACGACAGGTTTACATCAATGGCCTTCGATCGAAAGATTTTGCGTGGTGTTCGACGCCAAGTCCCATTTTCACACCACGCGAATTGTACTATAGTACCTTGAGGGTCATCATCATTATCGGTGATTCCTCTCCGCGTCTGTTAACAATTTACATCATTGGCTGGTAATCAGGTGATGTCTTTCATGTTCGACTCTAGAACATTTTTCACATGGATCGACTTGTACTTCGGGCAAAGATTGAACGAGTTTGAAGGCCCCGGATCTAGTTTCATCCATTCGGGCTGCGATGTATTCAAGAAAATAAAGACATCAAAATGTACATCATTGCTGCACAGATGATCATCCGAATCAAAGGATGATGGCTCTATCAGAATCATCTGTCTACCGCACAGACGTTGTCTGTCCTATGTCACATGAAAATGAATTTATAAAGCTGAGCATGGGAATGCCCGCCTCACTAGATCATGAAAATATTATGAAGATAATCTATTATATTGTACTTATTACAGGTCGCCTTCCAGTTTCGAAAGAAACCTCGGATCCTCATGATAAAGCATTTCACCGACATCAAAAAGATTTTCGACCTCATGCTTTTACGGGGCAGCTGTTATAGAAATATTTGGGCATGCAACCCAATCACATATGTCCATAAACCAAGGGCTTATGAGTCCCTAAAAGTGTTGTTTCATTCCCTAAAGGAACAAGGTCAGCTGATTACATCATCTCCCAGAAGTTCTCCACAGAAAACTGCTAAGAACTGGTCAAAACTGGACCATACAGACTGCTCAGTTCAGAGGGTGCGATGCATTTCACCTGCTTAGTGTAAAAAGTGCGATGCATACTAGAAAGCCCTTCTGTAGGGTGTGATGGGTGAGAGTAGACAAATGGTAGAGGCAGTTTGCAAGGTGGATGATCATGGAATCTTCCAGAAACTTCTCTTGTGGCACTTGCCTCTCTGAATTCGCCCAGGGATGAGTAAGAGATCATCAATATCCAAGTGGAATCAAGAAATATTAGAGAGAGGACACTAATAAAAATCCCAGAAGCTGACTCACCCTCTTACAATCATCTATATATGGTTCCCTCATCCCAGAGATCCAGAGGCTGGAATCTTGTATCTTTTAAGGAAGTGCTGTTGGTTTCCTAGTGGAATATCATAATGTTGGGTGATCTAATCTTTTCATGAGGTGAAGAAGGGATTTAATGCTGGGAGGATGACGCTGGGTCAGATCAATGGGTTGTAATCCTCTCTTCTAATCTCTATATCAATAAAGCTATTCAAGTTTTCCTCCACATTCTTGTATGTTTGCTAATATGTGCATGTATGTGGTCAATATATATCTAGTCCTATATTGTTTATGACTGCAGATCTTTGCACTTTGAAGGTATTATGCTGCTTTGACTTTACAGGTACTCTTTGAATTAGAGTGGTTAAGGAAGGAGCGGCAAAGACCTGTCAGAGAGGAGGAGGAACAAGCAAGGAACCGAGCGAAAGATTGAGGTTGGTATTCTTGATCCTCTCCTATCTACTTCTCGTAAAGGAAAGTGAAAGTAACTTTAATCTGTTTGCTTCTAAGATAGCTACCCGTCTTAGTGGGACTAGCAGCTCTGCATAGACACTAGATTTCCCGATAATAATTCCCTTTCCAGAAATGTAAAAAAACCATCAACACTGCCAACACATCTCATTGTAGTGATTTTAAAACATGGAATCAAACTGGAGTATTCGAATAGAGAAGAATGCCACAAGGTGGAGCCCCTCGCTGCCATTTTTCTCCATTGACACATCTCTTTGAAAATTCAAGCGTACCACCACAAAAAAAACCAAAGGCATCCATGACCTTCCCTAATAACAAAGAATATCTGAAGCTTCTCACCCCTCGAGGCATTAAGAGCACCAGGATTGTAACTTTATTTGTGGGTGAGACACGGTTACTCTGTGCAAAATGATAAAACCTAACACACCTCTCCATATTCACCTCCAAAATCCAACCAAGAAATCAATTCCAACTAATTCGGGCATTACTAAGAAAGAACACCATTTTTAGAATGAGCGACTATTTATCTAACTATTCAATGGACCTTATTCAACGAAGGTGACCTCATACATTAATAAAGTTTCTAAATAAAGGGGTTGGGGTATGACCCCAACATTCCCTTGCTCTTAGAACACAACATTTGTAGAAATTAGGCTGTAGATTTGCAACTGCTCATGAAGTTTTAATCAAAATCACAAAACAAACCTGCACTACTTTGTGAATATTATTTCACAATTTAGAACAAAAATTTCAAACATGAAAGAAGAAATAACACACACACAACAAGTATTTTTATTTGGGGGAATTTTTTTTTCTAAAAACCCCAATGTCTACTTGCATTAATCAAATGAATAGAGATGTTTTACAATTGCTTTTCTCAATTAAGCTCACCCTACAAGTGCACCACCTATATTTATGCTCACTGAAGGCCTATGACCCAAACTTAGTAAAATTTTTCCTCACTTAAGCTCCTATTTCCTTGTGCTGTTCCTTAAGGGATTAAACCCTATTATTTAGGAAATTGCCTTAATTGAATTGCGCAATTCCTTAGGCTGATCATTTGACTGCATGCAATGCCTATACACTCAAGACTAGTCTACAACTAATGTTACACTGCCTTGGAATCTCCACCTCAACTGGGTAACTCGAATTATTTGCATGCACTAGCTATTAATTCTTTGCATGCACTAGCTATTTTGGGCTGATTGATCAGTTAATTGGATGACCACTGAGTTTGACTGAAGTCCCACTCCTTAACTAACCTTCCACTAGTTCCTCCAAAACTTGGAACTAGTTTAACTCAAAACAAGTTGAGATAACTGACCTTGACCTTGATTGCTACAAATTAGCAATCACACATGCATAACTAAAATCTAACTCCTTCAACTCAAATTTACTTAGTAAACTGGGTAATAAAAGCCATTTCACACAAGTTAACATCATCCAAGTTTTCTGCTCATGTGGAAATTCGAATTTTCTCAATTTAATCAAGGCCAAATCAAATTGAGAATTTCTTGCTGCATTCTTCAACGCTCCCTCTCAACAAGAAAGGGATTATCAACCAACCCTATCTTGCACCTGTGGAACTCGAGCTTCCCTCTTGACAAGGTCATTTTCAAAATATCAACATCTTGTTCCTCTATCAGAATGTATTGCAACAACATTATCTGCCCCTGCACACAATCCTATAAATGGTGATACCGAATATCTATATGCTTGGATCGAACATGAAAAACATGTTTTTTAGAGAGCTTGATGCAACTCTGATTATCACGATAAATCACAGTTGGAACCATCACCCGAGAAAATAATCCAACAAGTATCTTCCTCATCCATATCACCTCACTCGTTTCTTGATTGACAACCATGTATTCTACTTCTGCTGAGCTGAGTGCCACAAATCTTTGCTTCGTGCTATACCAAGAAACTGTTGGGGACCCAACACTGAAAATTCCACCTATTGTATTCTTTTGGTCTAATGGACTCCCTGACCAATCTGCATATGTGAAGCGACATAACTTCACTCCCTCTTTCTGTCTGTACCATACTCCATAGTGGGTAGTGCCCCTGAGGTACCATAGAACATGCTTAGTTTCCCTCCAAAATAATTTGGTTGGCTTAACCATAGCTCAGCTCAGTTGGTTGATTGCATAACACATATCTATTTGTGTGTTCAAAAGATACATTTAAGTGAACCCATCAACTACCAGTGAGCAGTAGCATCCACTTCTTCACCTAAAGTGGCATCCTCTTCCCTCCAGTTGGTCGTTAGAGGTGTCTCCATGGGTTTGCAACTGTCCATGCGAAACCTATGAAGTATCTCATTTTCATACTTGTCTCGAGAGACAAACAGTTCCCCATCACCTTGCCATAATTCTAATATGAGGAAGTAGTGCATGCGACCCATTTCATTCATTTCAAAATCTCTTGCAAGGTCCTCCTTGAAATCTCTGATCAACTGCTCATAACTAGTTAAAATATAGTCATCAACATATAAGACAATAATCAACAATTTACCTTCTACCAAGTTATGATATATGTTTTCATCTGCTTCATTTTTTGTGAAACTCAAACTGATGAGATATCTATTGATCCTGGTGTACCAAGAACAGGGTCCTTACTTGAGGCCGTACAACGATTTCTTGAGTTTGCACACATGAGACTCTCGATCAAAAGTCTTGAAGCGTTTTGGTTGCTTAGTACATCTCCTCCTCAATAAATCCATTTGAAGCATTCTGGTTGCTCAATACATCTCCTCCTCAATAAATCCATTGAGGAATGCTGTTTTTACATCCATCTAGTGGATCTTCCACCCCATCTATGCAACTAGGGAAAGAATTGATCTAATGGATGAGTACCGTGCTACAAGAGCAAAGGTCCCCTCATAGTCAATCCCCTCAATTTGAGAGTGCTCCATGGCCAAAAATATAGCTTTGTACTTTTATATGCTCCCATCTACTGCATGATTTATCTTGAAGATCAATCTTGAACCCACAACTGATTTATCTGCTAGTCTTGGGACCACTTCCCAAACACTGTTCTTTACAATGGATTCATATTCCTCCACCATTGCATCAACCCACATAAGTTTCTCTACTACTTCCTCGAAAGAGGGTGACTTAGTCTCTATAAGATAAATCATTAGAGCCATGTAGCCAATGTAATGATCTGGTGACCTTCGCTGCCTGCGCTAATTTGAAGGAGAGCCCACATTCCCCCTCGCATCCTGCACAAGTCTCTCAGGTTACCTAGTCCTTTTCCTGTCTTCTCTGGATGGTTTTGCTTGAGTGGCTGTCTCCACTCTCTGCCCCTCAACTTGTGGCTGCTCCAAATCTTCTTGAGGTTCCTCCTTTGGAGCTAAAATCTCCTCTTCTCGTGGGATCTGAAGCTCCATATCAAGAGAGCATCACATGACTTTATCTTCGTCAAATATTACATTCCTTTACACAACTGTCATTCTGAGGAATGGAAAGTACACATAGTAGTTGTGGGGAGTTTTTGTGTAACCCACAGATCCCCTCATTTTGATATCAACTCTAGCTTCTTCCTTGATTCTCTGGAGACATGGCAGTAAACAGAGGCTCCAAAAATCCAGAAGTGCGACATATCCAAGTTTCTTCCCGAGAAAGCCTCCGTCGGTGTAATCATGCCAAGAATCTGATGAGGAATCTGATTCTGAAAATAGACTATTGTGTTGCATGCCTCAACCCACAAATGCATAGGTAGGCCTTGGTCATGGAACATGACCCCCACTGCTCTCACAATGCTACGAGTCTTTCTTTCAGCCACCCCATTTTGCTATGGGTTGTGGGGTGCTATCAACTGTCATCGAATGCCTTCTTTTGAAAAAGAATTTTCAAATTCATTCAACACATACTCACCTCCATTATCGCTTCAACTTCTTGCCCATTTCTTTCTCAACTAGTGCCTTGAATTCTACGAACTTGGAGAATGTCTCATCCTTCTTCCGCATGAAGATGATCCAACACTTTCATGAGAAGTCATCAATAAAAATGAAAAAATATTTATGCCTGGTAGTGAACACTGTCGAGAAAGGTCCACAAAGATTAGAGTGAATCCTTTCAAGGAATGCATATGTTTTTATGTCTCGATCATGGAATGTGGAATTTGTGTACTTCACCAAAGTACATCCTTTGCATACATCCTGCTTCTCAAGCGCTCCTTTGGGGAGGCTTGTTGTTATTTGTTGCAAGATATTCTAAGTTCCATGATGTAAATGACGAAGTATTATATGCCAAAGTTCACCGACATCACGACTCTGCACCTTCTCTGCCTTTGTGCTCAATGCAACACAATCCTCCACATCTATATTGTACAGGTTCTTCACACGAATCCTAATCCGCTTCACCTGTCTCGTGGCTATGTGTCTCAAAAATTCCTTTCCTTTGCTGAAGATCATATCATAACCATGCTCTTCCAAAACTACAATAGAGACGAGATTTTTCTTTAGGTCCAGAATGAACATGACATACTTGACCCCTAGGAGGGAGACTGACTCCCTCTATAAGGTAACTATACCAATCCTAGTCACACTGTACCTTCCGTCACCCCCCATATCAATGTGCATTTGCAAATATTTATCCTCTAGGTCACTGAAAAATATCTATTTCCGTCATGTGGAATGATGCACCTGAGTCCAAGTACCACACGCTCCCCATCATTGTACTGGCCATGCTTGCATTGAGGGTAAATTCAAGCTCAAAATGTGAAGCCAAAGCTTCATCCACTGATCCTCTTGAGGTATTCTTGTTTTCCTTCTTCTCTGGGAACTTCATGGCATAGTGCCCGAATTCATGGCAATGGAAGCATTTAATTTTTGACAAATATTTTTTCTTGCCCCCTTGACTGGATTCTGGTTTGGATTGGGATTTATTCCCTTTTCCATTATTTTCCTTTCCAACCACTGCAAAGTTTTCTTCATCCTCACCCTTGGATGAAGTCCTAACTCTGGTATTCCGACTTATTTCCCCCTGTACCAAATAAGACCGTAAGCACTCCGAACTCGGTAGTTTCTCCCTCCCATTCTCCAAATATTGATGGTTATGCCAGCTCATGGGAAGGCCTAGAAGGGCTAAGGTTACCAATTCTTCTTCAGGGACATTAACACCAACCCCGCCAAGTTCATCACGACACTATGTAAACTTGCCAAGATATTACCAAATTGTGTCATTATTATGCATCTTGATACTTCAAAGTTTATCTTTGAGCGCTAGCTTCCTGTGGTAACTACTATTCTTGAACAATTTTGTCAGTGCTTTCCACATCACGAATGGAGTTTCTTTTCCATGGAGATTCGAGACAATATGATCCTGTATTCCATCCAATATTATTCTCCTCGCCTTGGCTACATATTTCTTCCATTGAGCAAGGTTCTAAGAATCATATGCTTATGGTTTTGCAACATCTGCCTTGATGTATTCTAGAAACCCATTTTCATCCAATACTGCCTCTATGCAGTCCTTTCATGCAACAAAATGAGAGGCACCTTCCAAGGCATATTCTAGCCTTAGTCCATTGAAGGCCATCTTCTTAGTGCAAACATGCAAGAAGAAATAAAACACATGCAACAAGTATTTTTATCTTGGGAAAGAAATCTACTAAAAACCCCAATTCATGATTGCATTAATCAAATGAATAGAGATTTTTTACAATTGATTTTATCAACTGAGCTCACCCTGCAAGTGCACAACCTATCTCTCTGCTCATTAAAGGCCTCTGATCTAGACTTAGTCAAAATTTTCCTTGGATTGAGCTCCTGATTCCTTGCTCTCTTTCTTGAGGAATTAGCCCCTATTATTTAAGAAATTCCCTCAATTGAATTGCACAATTCCTTAGGTTGATTATCTGACTTCATGCAACACGTGTGCACTCAAGTTTAGCCTACAAGTTATGTTATATTGCCTTGGAATCTCCACCTCAACTGGGTAACTCGAATTCTCTGCATGCACTAGCTATTTTGGCTTGATTGATCAGTTAATTGGATGATCACTGAGTTTGAATGAAGTCCCATTGCTTAACTAACCTTCCACTAGTTCCTGCAAAAGTTGGAACTAGTTTAACTGAAAACAACATGAGATAACTGACCTTGATTGCTACAAATTAGCAATCACACATGCAAAATTGAAATCTAGCTCCTCCAACTCAAATTTACTAAGTAAACTGGGTAACAAAATCCATGTCACACAAGTTAACATCATCCAAATTTTCTGCTGATGTGGAAATTCGAATTTTATCAATTTAATCATGGAAATATCAAATTGGGAATTTCTTGATGCATTCTTCAACAACATTGTCCTCAATTTTGAATATTATTAAATTATTATAGAGCCATTGTTTGTTCATATGTGGCATCTTTTGGTATGTTTCCAATAGATTAGTATTTTGAGCCATCACAATTGACACTCTTTGTTATCAAACACTGCTTTTGTCTAGAGCCAAATGGAATCTTATTTATCAAAATTTCGCAGGTTGGTATCCACTTTGCAATTTGATCCCACGATAGACACATGAATAACATGATGCATCTTGGAGTGCACTAGGAGTGCCAACATGTAGGTGAATTTGGCTAATGTGTTGTATGTTTTTATAGGGACCATAGAGCTTAGGAGCTAGCTTATGGGGAAATTTATCTTTGAGTGATATTTTTCTGTAAGGTTATAGGTGAATGAACCAATATAGAAACCTTTTTAATGATTATTTATTTATTTATTTATTATTATTATTATATATTTATCTGTTTGGAAAAAAAAGTAGGCTATATGTGAATGAACACTTGGTCCCCTTTGGAAAAAGAACATTTAAATTTATATTGATCGACTTGTTTCATTTAATTTCGTGCCATAAACAAGCTTTCCTCAATGATATAGATAATGGATTCTTTGGTGTGATGCATTCTATCTACTACATGAACCTTGGATTCACTTCATACATAGAATTCTATTGATAGGGGTTTTTAGCCCTAAACAATTTTGTATGGTGTCGTTTTGGTAGCTCCATGATAAGTGGTATTGTACCACTATTCGGTAAGGGGAAGCCAATGTGCCCATTGGTGTGGATTTTTAGAACCAAAGCATCTCAAATAGGTTTCTAAGCACTTGTTGACCACTTTTTTTTTTTTTTTTTTTTTATCATCATTTTGAGGATGATATGCAATTCTCATATTTAACAAGGTAGCTTGAAGTGTAAATAATTCATGTCAAAATTTTCTAGTGAATGTGGAGTCCCAATTTGAGACAATGGAATCAGACATACCATGTAGTTTATAGATCTAAACCATGAATGCTCAAGCCAATAAAAGAGTGAAAGGATGGGATAGGGCACAAAATCAAGTAGATTTTGAAAGACGATCCACCACCACCATGATGAATGATTTGCTGCATGCTATTGAGAGCCCATTATAAAATCCATTGAAATTTCTATCTAAATGTATATTGGGATTGGTAGAGGTTGCAATGACCCTGATATCTTTATTCTGCATTCCCTATTTCTTTGGTAAGTGATGAGTTCCCATTTTGACTATGTTTTGATAAATAACCACTTCATTTTTTTTTCCCTAATCTACAACGAATTTTCCCCTATCCACTCTTATCTATCATGATTTTTTCTAAGGTATACAATTTCTATGCCTTTCTCTTATTTTCCTTTTTGATATTGGGACTGAAATACATTTGAGAGTTTTTAATAAGATCATTTTGTATTTATGTGCATTTAGATAATTTGTCATGACTTAATGGTTCATTACTTACCTTGAATTCCCTAAAGATGTGTGTTGTTTTTAAGACTATATGCTTTTTCCCTTTGGGTCGAAGGATAGAACTCCAAATTTTGATAAGAGGCTTCGATTAAGGATTCTTGTGAAGAATGAAAGGGCTTCATTTAATTAAAGCTCATCATAAAACAATGGAAGTGTTTAACCCAAATTGAGTTTTCATACAACAAGTGAAGATCTCCACCATTGATCAAAGATATAATGAAGACAGATTGAGAGCATTTTGGCACTTTGTTAGACACTGAGCACTCATCCCTTCATACCGCATGCATGAAGATTCAGAGAAGACAAGATGAAAATATATATGTTATTTGTTCTTTAATTAAACAATAACGTACTTAACCCTCCGCACTACATACATGAATAGGGGATGAAATCTCTTTTGGTGTAACCATAAAAACCACATGGGAAAGGATGATATATAATCATAGCCTATCGTATTAAAGCAAGAAAAATGAATTTAGTGATGCTATTGGTTTGGAGCCACTCGAATGGAGACTCGAGCCAATCATGGGCACGCCCATAGTGTTACTTTTTATTTTGCATTTGAACACTTCTCCTAATTCAAGGAACCTGTCGTTCCATATATGGAATACACAAGTTCACACACACGTACACAACATTATGGCATGGGTTACAACTTGTGGTTTCCATAGTATGAGATTATGAGGTTAAAACTGTGTTTCCTCTTAGTTTTATGTGCATAAATATATTGTGATATCATTGTGGTGATCTTGTGAGCTTGGGCACAGACCAAAACACGAGTAGGGCCCGCTCCAAGTGAGGTGTTGTTTCAAATTTACTTCTTGTATTTAGTAGATAGACTAGTTGGATAACTTCTTATAGTGTTAATTCTTCGTTGCTTGGTATATTTGCTTATTGTTCTATTCATTTGCATTTTCCTTGATTTTGTTAATATGTTGTAGAATAAAATGTAGACTAGGCTGTTACAGGTTTATATGCTACAAAATGAGTATAATATTTCTATAGAATTAGTTTGCTAATGAATTATGTTGCTAATAAATTGAAACTTGGTATGCAGAGTTATATGTCAAGTTGTGAATAAGTTTTTCATGGGCTATGACATGTGAGGTGCTACTGACTAGGTGATGAAGTTGGGGCAATATTGATTCTTTTATTGCAAGTTTTATTTTTAAATAATACAGTTGCAATTATTTTTAGTATAATGTGTGGAATTAATTTATAACATTCCATAAAAACTTTTAGTATACCTAGGGGTGGATAATAGGGAGGTACCTAAAGGAATAATGCAATGCAAATGTAATAAGCCCATGGTATTGGAAGTATCATATTGAGGGCTCATGATATTACAAATGGTATTACCCATGGTATTGTATGTATGAAGTCTGCATAGAGGCTAGAGAATCTACATTGGAGATATGTCAAGTATTGTATTGTATGGACAAACACATGGCTTGTGGAGTGTTCTCCTTCCTTAAGGAGTGATATATGATGTTAACCTACGTCAAGGGTTTTCTTTACATTTCTTAGTGTTCTTTGTGTGATTGCTCTTGGACATTTATATGATAAAATATTTTAATATATTTGCAGGTTTATAACAAGTGGTACTAGAGCTCATTCCTTGGAAAAGTAGGGATTTTTTTTTTTTTTTTTTTTTTTTTTTTTTTTTTTGGGAAAATAGTGGGAGGTGAATTTCAAGTCAATTTATGACTTTTTTGGTGCAGAATTTTCAGAAAATAATTGTAGAATTGAATTCCCCTCAAGAAAATATCCAATTTCAAAAAAAAAAAACTCGTTTGAATCAGAGACCAGACGAAGGAGATCTCACTGATTTAAACTCAGCTATTTTTTTTTTTGTGACGACACACAAGTTTGCAGAGTAGATATCAAAATTTTGATGTAGAATTTTCAGAAAATAATTACATATCTAAATTCCTCTCAAGAAAATAACTAATTTTGAATTTTTTTTGTTTGAATTGGGGTCGAGATAGAGGAGATCTCACTGATTTAAACTCATCTATTTTTCAGAAATTTTTGTGATGACATGCAAGTTTCCAGAGCAGATTTGGAAATTTTGGTGCAGATGTTTCATAAAATAATTCCAAATCGAAATTCCTCTCGAGAAATAACCAATTTAAAAAAAATCATCTGAATCAAAGTCTGCATGGAGATCTCATTGATTTAAAATCAATTGTTTTTTAGAATTTTTTGTGACAACAAGAAAGTTTGCAACGTAGATTTGAGTAAAAAAATGTGTAGATTGTGATTCTAGTCATGGAGGGATATGCAGAGCGAGAATTCAATTTCCAAAAATAAGCTATAATAAGAATTCTGAGCTATATTGGCTGAGTTGTGACCATTTCAAAATTTTCCGCCCTAAAGTAAGTGAATTTTTGTTTTTTTGTTTTTTTGTTTTTTGTTGTTGTTGTCGTTGTTGTTTTTTGTTTTTGTTTCGTTTTGTTTTTTGTTTTGTTTTTGTTTTTTGTTTTGTTTTTGTTTTTTGTTTTTTTGTTTTTTGTTTTTGTTTGTTTGTTTGTTTGTTTGTTTTTGTTTGTTTGTTTTTGTTTTTTTGTTTTTGTTTTTTCAGAACCCTCATTATATTTTATGGATTCTCTCGAGATGTTTTTTACAAGAAAATATGATGGTACTACTATTGAATAATACATAAAAGTTCTAAAATCAAAACACCCCATCAGTTGGAGAGTTGAACCATGGTTTAATTTCAAAAATGAGGTTGCCATACGGGTGAAATCACTTAACTATGATTAGATGCAGACAATTCTTGCCGAACACTTTGAAGAAGTCCTTTTGAACAAGTGGTCTCATGCTAGGAAGAGGGATAATGAGAGCCATAAAGGTTTATTTTCAGGTGATAACTCCATATTACAGGGTCATGGATGTATTCACAAGGGGAAGGTCATTGTTTCTGTCAACCCTAGTTGCAAGCATAATCTCATCAATATCAAATTGGCCAAAATATTGCAAGTTCTAACACAACATATTGAAAGCACACAAGTTAATGGTGAAAATATTCAAATATTTAAAGACTTGAAGGTTACCATGGATAAACAAGTGTTTCGTTCAGACTTTTATGCTTTAGATATGAATGGGGAGGATGTTATTTTGGCATATCATTGAATGGAATTAGTTGGTACAATCAATGTTAATATACAAAAAAATTTATGAAGCTATGATACAAAAAGAAGAAAATTACTTTGCAAGATATTTCCATTTGTAACTTGGTAGAGACCAAGGAGGCACAAGTAGAAAACTATATAAATACTGACACATCAAATGATGAGTCTATGGTGGAAGAACTAATGGAAGACAAGGTAGCACAAGAACAAAATCATGTACCACAAATGGAACCAAACACCTTTGAGGAACCATCGATTGGGGAATTGAAGAAGGAAACACCATCAATTAAGTCATCTTCAGATCACCACCCACACCACCCAACAAGAGAGGCATAATGATCACCCCATAATAAATCAACACACAGGAACCACAAGAACCAACTTCCCTCTTAAGCAAGCGAGATAATTAATAAACTAAGTATTCACCTTTCTCTTGGATGGATGGATGCACATGCATGGTACCAATGGACTACTCTTTTGAGTACAACTTATTATTTGTGTTATTCTCATGTTTTGGGCATGAAACATGCTTTAAAGGGGGTGGAATGTAATATAGCTATGGGTGGATAAAATGGGGTGCCCAAGGGGAATAATGTGTTGTAAATGTAATAAGCCCATGGTATTGGATGTATGGTATTGAGGGCTCATGGTAATACAAATGGTATTACCCACGATATTGTATATATGAAGCCTATGTAGAGGCTTGTGACTCTCCATTAGTGAGATGTCGAGTATTGTGTTATATTGACAAGCAAATGGCTTGTGGAGCGTTCTCCTTCCTTAAGGAGTAATATATGGTGTTATCCTACCTGAAGGGTTTTATTTACATATATTAGTGTTCTTTGTGTGATTTCTTTTGGACATTTATATTATCAAATATTTTAATATATTTGCAGGTTTATAAAATTTCCCTACTTCTATGTGATCTACATTGGGTGTTTTTCAAGTCTCTAACAAACCCTATGTTGAAAAATTAAATGATCATGTTTCTATCAAACTATCCTAGAATTAGGAAACTTATATAAAAACACTGTCATTTTTGGCACCATTGTAAGGGAGGCACTCATAGAACTAGGACTTTAATTGAGGTTAGAGAAAGAAACTAGGCCAAGGTAATCATAGGAAATTGTCGAATATCCTTTGAATGTCCTTGCTCTATGTATATTGCATTAGGACAAGATTGTATGGATGATTCTGAATAAGACTTGAACTTTGTAGTAAGAGTCATTCATCATACCAACACACTAGTAGATAGACAAAGCCAAAAAACTCGAACCAAAGAAAGAACAAGCAAGGGTTGGAGAGAGATGAGGTCCAAGAATATGACCCAATAATCCAAAAGAACAAGTAGCAACCAATACTACAAGTGTTCCTCTTAAGCTTGAATCAAAATCTAACACAATATTCAACACTCCAACTTTAGGATCCCCTAGGTTTGAGGAGGAAAACCCTATAAGGGAACTAAAACCCTTAATTAAATCCAATGACTCAGATATTTGGGATGGATTGTACATAAATATGGGAGAAAAAGTGGAAGGTCCAAATAAAAGGGAACTAGTTGCTGATTTTTTGTGTAGCATCGAGAGGTATTCCTACATGCCAAGAGGTCACCCAAGTGGAACTAGAAGAATTGTGAAATTAAAATAATTTTTATTTTTTATTTTTTTGGGCATCGTGTAGGCTTAAAAAGGACAAGTTGGCCTCAGCGTGAAATTATGTGTCCCTTAGTCAAAATTCAACGCATTCAGCTATTATATATACATGATGTGACACTTCATTTTTATCATTCATCATCACATAGTCTCTCTTCTAAAGCGGCAAAACATGTGGAAAAAGGAGGATGAATTGACTTTATTTTGACCGAGTTGAAGGAGGACATGTTGATCACATTTGACCATGCTGTAGGAGCCGCAGTCAACCATATTTGATCGCAAGAGCCACAAAGTTGAATTTAGTTGTAGATCTAACCACAGGTCTGAGTTTGACTAGGCTGGTTTGCCTATAGATTCTAGGTAGTTGGACCATGTTGAATTTTTTGTAGCTATGGTTAGTCTTCATAATTTATATTTTATCCCTTGTAATGTATAATGAGTTTGTAAGACACATTATTCATGTCATTTTCATGGTTTATCCCTTGAAAGAATTTAAATAAGACATATTTTTCATGTCATATTTAAAAGAGAAGATTTTGAAATTTGAATTTTGAGTTTTTGGCTCCAAACTAGTCAAGTTGGACCTCCCTCAAGACAAGTCAACCCAATAAAGAGACACACCCATTTTGGATAGACAGAGAACTATATGTAGAGAATTCAACCTCCTCCACAAGGAAGATTTGACCTCACACAACAAAGACATCTTTTGATAATCCAAGCAAAGGATAATAAGGACAAGAAGGACAAAGAATAAGGATGAAGATCATCTCTCTAACTCGCATGAATGGATTTTTCTCTCTTCTAGCTCGCACATGTGTTTTTAAGTAGTTTTTGGGAAACATATTATGGGGAGGCCGAGTTTCTGGCCACATTATGGGTGGCAGAAATTCCACCTAGGTAGATCATAGAGGAATTTTTTTTGAAGGGCAAAAGTTTGACTTGACTTGACTTGACTAGAGGGCTTCTTGACCAGGTTTGACCATAACTTGTTGGTTAGTTTAACCACATAGTTGAGTAGCTACATTAGATGTATATCTTGTTCAACCAAAAAAATTCTCCAAGGAAAAGGTTGTTGGGTTTTTCCCCCAAGTGGGTTTTCCTAGGGTAAATATTATGTTGTATTTGTGCATTGTTATCTCTACTGTTCTTATGCTTTTATGGTTGAATTTATAAAGTGTAATTTCTTAATGATAAACTGGAATTGTTAAAAGAAGATCTACATCATTCAAAGTAATTATCAATATTTCAGAAATTTGTGCTTGTATCTATTGCACTTTAAAAATCAATGCTAGCCCCCTAATTTTCTCTCTTTTTTCCATTTTCCCCTTCCTAAATCATAACCATTTATCGTTGTTTTACCTCTTTTATACACCCTTATCTTGCACCAGTCCAAGCACGGTGACATATTTCGTATAAAATTTATTTTTCATACTTTTAATTTAACTTAGCATTAATTAATAGTTTATTACATGATTTCTTAATTTTAATCACTCTTTATAACTTATCGATATCTCCAATGTTTATTTGATAGTTAGAGTACTTACCATGACCACTGATCCTAGTGCAGGATCGAATCTTGCACCGTTGCTAGCACAACAAATCCTTGCAGCAAATCCGAACTTCCTTGATCACCACCTTGTTTTGAGCAGCTTCAACCACGACAGAAAGATCGATCCAAAGGCAACCGAGATCGAATCGCCTTGTTTTGAGCAGCTTCAACCATGACAGCAAGATCGATCCAAAGGTATCTGAGATTGAATCTATGAAGAACGAAAGCTGGAGATTGGCTATGGCCAGTTTTGCTAACTGTTTAAGTTTAGAAAAGCTAAATTTTGCGTTTGGTTATCTAATTGGTTGAATGATATATTTGGCCTTTGGCCTGAGATCTATATAATGAAGAATGTAAATAGGACTAGGGGGCTTTTGATAAGAGTTTTTTGGATAGAACAGAGACACAGCTAAAGAGGCGGTAACAGGTTGCTGTATTTTGTTATCGCCCGAATCTGGGCTAGACAATGTATTAACGTATGTACTTGCCTAAGTGAATTAATAAAAGGGAGCTTCACCTCATGTTTCATAAATCACATTTCTGTATTTGAGCTGATGAATTGATTAAGGTACTGAGCAACGTTTTTATTTAAAGGGGAAACACGCTGGTTGGCTAGGGCCCAGCCAACCCAGCACGTTTACCCCATTTCCCGTTTCCTATAATTTTTGTTTATATTGTCAAGTGTGATTTAATTCCAAGCACATGCATTCCTGTTTGGGTGAAAGTGGATCCATTGTGTGAAGTAGATAAATTTCCCTTCCTGCACTTGATTTCATATTGGTTTTCCTCCGCCTGGTCCAAGCAGGAGAGATAACCCTGCACCAGTGCACGTTGGTGTGATATTTTCTTTTCTAAAATTTTATTTGGTTTGTTTCCCCGCCTGGTCCAAGCAAGAGAAATGAACTTGCACCAGTGCATGTTGGTGTGATGCAACAAGCCTTCTTAGTCTACTTCCCGCAATCTTCTTTCTTTCATTAAATGCTTATGACAGGATAAATGTATATGGATTGTTTCTTTATTCTTGCACTCTATTAAGATTAGAAACATTCACTTTTTTATGTGTGCAATTTGATTTAATAGTATAATAGCACTTGCAACAATTAAGCACTCATTTTAAGAATTAAATGCTAAGTGCAAGAAACTCCGATCTGGTGCAAGAACTAGTTTCTTGTCACGGGATCTGAGTGCTTTGAACCTGGAAAAGTTCAAGCCCTTGTAGGAAGTAAAAAGCCTTTAGTAAAGACACCACTTATACCTTTTGCATAAATCCCTGTTCCTGCACTAGTACCATCAGACTGCAATAGTACAGAACATATTAGTGCAAGAAGGAAATCTCTAAAAGAGTAGGTTTAAGGGCCCATCTGATGAGACTGCTAAGTGTCTATGCTAAAGAAAAACACACATTCAGTAGTTAAACAATAATTAGCTAGAGTGATTGCCCTTTATCTTTAGTTCCCTCTTGCAAATGCTTTCTTCTTTGTTCCAATCTTAGATTATTTTGATGGCTCAAGTTGCCTTTTTCTCTTTTTAGTTTGATTATGCAATCTTTCCTTTAAAGAAAGTAGGGATTTATATTAGAAAGATCCATACCATCTCTAGCATTGCCTGTGCTTCATCTCTAAGTTTACGGATCCCACGGGTTGACAAATTAAGCGTTGAGGAGTTTTCTTAAGTGTAATTCTTGTGCCCAACATTTTGGCACCGTTGCGGGGGAGGCGATTTGATTTGGTAAGAATTTTCTGATTATACAATAGAGGTAATTTTTCCTTTATTTTTGCAATATTGTTTGGAAAAGCTTCTTTGAAGGAATTTTACTGATGTTAATTGATTTCTGACAGCATTTTTATTAGAGGTTGTTTGTTGTTTTTCTTTCTTTTTTTGAGATTAATGCCTAGAAAAGGTAAGGGTTTGAAGCCCACTAAGGGCCAAAATAATTCTGAAAACAATTCTCATATTGGGTCTCCTTCTGTAAGCAAGAAGCCCAATCCAATTCAAACCCATCATGCAGGAACAATCCACCTAGATTTTGGTGATAATAGCTCAGGTGTGGTTCAACCTGTTGAGAGAAAAAGGGAAACAATGGCAGACCATGAAGATCATGTGGAAGGGACCGGTTAAAACCAGGTAAGTAGGGAATAATCCAATTTTATGTTTCCAATTGTGGACCCTGATACTGTGGCACAAATGAAGAATATTCCACCATCATCTCTCCCTCATTTCCATGGTAAAGTTCATGAAGATCCTGACTCTTTTCTATTCGAGTTTGATATTCCGTGTAGAAATTATGATTATTCCATTGATGCTCAGAAGTTAAGATTATTTCCTATTACTTTGAAGGACTCAAATTTATGCTAGTTTATGGGGTTAGGAGGAAACACTATAACCTCTTGGGATCAGATGAAGATAGTGTTTTTGTCTAAATATCAAGAATATTGCAAAACTCGGGACATGCAAGATAAGATTTTTACAATCATACAGGATGATGGTGAAACTCTTGAAGATTACCTAGAAAGATTTTTGTATATTTTACAAAGGTCGAAACTTAAGCTTGATCCCAGTACTATTAGAACCTTGTTCTTAAGAGGACTTACTGATAATTCTAGAAATAATTTAAATATGTTAGGACAAGGTGATATTTCTCAGCAAACTTTTGAACAAATTTGTGAACTATGCAGAAAATTTTCAAGAAATCAGTATAGATCCAATAGAGGAACTCGAAATAGAAATAGAAAAACTAAATCTACTGATGCTATGATTATTGGACTAGAAAATAAAATGGAAAACATGAAAATCGATATAATGAATACTGTTACCAAACAGTTGGACTCTTTAAAATTTCAGCAAAAACTCGTGAAGGAACAAGAGTCATTATGTAATTTCTGTCCTAAATGTAGAGACAAGCATCCTCCTAAAGAGTGTCTTAATTTAAAAGAAACTAAGAAGTGTGCTAGTTGTGCAGAAGACCATGTCACAGAAAAATGTCCCTCTATACTAGGACTTAAAGCTATTTTTACAGGGGGACATCCTGAAGCTGAATACTTGTATGCTATGGGAGCAAGAAGGAATTGGCCTTAGGTAGGTGTAGGTATGGCTCCTGAATTTTCTCCACAGTATTTTGGTTATAATTCACATGCATATTCTTATCCTAAAACTAATCAACAGTGGCACTATGGGAATCAATATTAGTATGGGCAACCTTCTCAACATGGAAACAAGGTTGGAGAGGGCCAACTCATTCTCCATATTCCTACTAGCCACCTATGTAGTCATATCCATCTACGCATACACCTTATTTAATGCCTCAACTTCCGAGTCAGTCTACTCCACCATCGCCTTTACCTCCACCTTTTCGACCTCCTTAGTTTCCGGCTCAACCTATGCCCAATTCTAATGATAATAAAGCAATGCAAATGATCTATGTAACAAACCCACCTTTACCATTCGAGTACTAGTCTATTCCAGTTGGGGTTCATGATATTCAATTAAGATCGGGAAGGACTGTGACATTAGAAGCAACCTACAGTGATTGTTGAAGAGAAAAGAGAAGAGGAAACTCTTAACCATTCTTTTGAAAGCTGTCACTGAGCAACCCTTACCCTCTGAATCCTTGCCATCTTCTTCCAACCAGCCTCCCTTCCCAGAGAGGCTAGTAATGGAAAGAAATGAGCCTATTTCTGAGACTAACTTGGCATCAGAGCTTCAAAATCTTTTGATTAAGATACATTTGCTTCAATCCATCAAAGAGATCCCCATTTGTAGCAAGATTATTAAGGAGCTCTATCTCAAGAAACCCGGGAGGAAGAGATTGGAGCCCCAAACCATTCAATTTGTTGGTAGGGCAACAGAGTTGATGATGGGATGTGTGTCTATGGAAAAATATACTGATCCCGGAAACCCTGTTGTCTCAGTTTAGATTGGTAATGTCCTTTTCTCTAATGTTCTTACAGACCTGGGGGCAGCCATTAATGTCATGACTAAGCAAATCATGGATCAACTTCAGTTATCTCATCTTTTCCCTACTCCCACTGTGCTTGAATTAGCAGATAGATCTAAAATTAAGCCAGAAAGAGTATTGGATGATGTGATCATCTCATTAGATTCTTGGGAGTATCCTGCTGATTTCATTGTGCTTCAGCCAAAGAACACAGTAGGAGGACATTCCTTGATCTTGGGTCAACCATGGCTTTCTACAACCGATGCATCTATTGGATGTCGTTCCGGTGATATATATATTTTGCATGGAGATTCTGGGAAGAAAGTTACCTTGTATCCCCCTTCCAGATCCATTCAGGACCTTCGAGATATTTTATGGTTGGATCAAAGTAGTGATGAAGAGACTCAACCCATTTCCCTTATCCATCATTATACTGGGTCTTCACAAGAAGATGAGATTCAAGATTTCCTGAATAATCTAGACACTATGCCTAATTTTGAGCTGTTGAGCCAAATTTTCAGCCTAGATTTTCAAGATAATCATGATTCTCATTCTTTTGTACCGCTGAATTTGATCACTCCCTTGAGTACTCCTGAGCCTGATACTAATATTGTTTAGATTAGCCCTAGTAAATCCTTGCATATTAGTTCAGATTTGGACTCATTTTTGCAGGAGTAACTTGTGAATTTGTTGCGAAACCATCTTAGTGCCTTTGCTTGGGGCTATGAAGATATGAAGTGTATTCCTCTTGAAACTTGTACACATCATATCTATATTCAGGAAGGAACCCGACCTGTCTGACAACCCCAAAGGCGAATGAATCTAGCTCTAAGAGATTTTGTGAAGGAATAAGTACAAAAACTCTTGGATGCCAATTTTATCTATCCTATTTCCAACAGTCAGTGGGTCTCTCCATTAGTGCTAGTACCTAAGAAAGATGGAAGATGGTGTATTTGTATTCATTATTGAGAATTATACAAAGCCGCTCTCAAATATTATTTCCCTCTCCCTTTCATTGACCAGGTGCTTGATACCCTTGTAGGAAAGAAATATTATTCCTTTTTGGATGGCTTTAGTGGTTATAACTATATATAGATTGCACCCGAAGATCAGGATAAAACTACTTTTACATGCCCATGGGGTACATTTTCTTATAGAGTGCTTCCCTTTGGTTTATGTAATGCCTCGACTACCTTTCAAAGAGCAGTCTTGGTCATTTTTGCTGATCTAGAATTTGTAGAAATTTATATGGATGACTTTTTTGTGTTTGGTGATTCTTTTAAGGAAGCTCTCAAAAACCTGGAGAAAGTACTTCTTCATTGTCAGGAAGCCCATCTCACCTTGAGTGACAAGAAAAGTAGATTAATGTGCAAAGCAGGAGTGGTCCTTGGCCATTTGATTTCTAGTAAAGCTATCCGGTTGATCCAGCAAAGATTGAAATCATTCTGCATCTTCCTGCACTCACAACTCAAATGGAAGTAAGAGGTATTTTAGGACATGATGGTTACTATAGAAGATTCATTGAATTTTTTTCTAAGGTAGCTGCCCCTCTTTTCCGACTTCTAGCTAAGGATAGTGAATTTTCTTGGACTACAACTTGCCAATAGTCTTTTGAAACATTGAAGGAAAAGTTAGTAGATGCAATAGTTTTGAGAGGTTCTAACTGGTCCCTGCCTTTTCATATTTCCTCTGATGCTTCAGATTTGGCTATTGGCACAACTTTAGGGCAAGAGGAAAATAAACAATCCTATGCTATTTATTATATTAGTAAGAATTTGTCTTCCGCTGAATTAAATTATACAGTTACAGAGAAAGAGTTTTTAGCTGTAATTTTTGCAAATAATAAGTTTAGGCACTATATTACAGGATATGAAGTATTTGTACATACTGATCATTCCGCGATTAAATATTTGATGAACAAACCATTGACTAGTGGTAGAGTGACTAGATGGTTACTATTGTTGTAGGAATTTAATATTACTATTGTTAATAGACTAGGAAAATCTAATGTTGTAGCAGATTTTCTTTCTAGATTAGATAATCCTGGTGAAGCAACTCCTGTTAATGATGATTTTATGGATGAACATTTTTTTTGCTATGTCAATAAATTCTCCATGGTTTGTTGACATTGCTAATTACCTGGTTACTCGGAAAACACCACCCCGCTTGTCTACTCGTGAATAGCAGAATATTATTCATAAAAGTGATGCATACTCCTAGATTCAAGGAGATCTCTTTTACACTGGTCCAGATCTGATTATCCGTAGATGTTTAAGAGAGGAGGAAGTTTTTGACATATTTAAATCTGCTCATGATGAACCTTGTGGAGGTCACTTCGCTGATAAGTGGATTGCATATAAAATATTGCGTGCTGGTTACTTTTGGCCTTCCTTGTTTAAGGATGCCAAACAATCTGTCAGGCGATGTGATAGCTATCAACAAATGGGCTAGCCTAATCAAACCAATGAAATTCCTTTATGCCCCCAAGTTATGATTGAGCTGTTTGAAAAATGGGCTATTGATTTATAGGGCCAATAAATCCAATGTCATTAAGTAAAAAGCATATCTTGGTTTGTACAATTTTGTTACAAAATGGGTAGAAGCTAACGCTGTTTCCTTTGCTACAGAAAAATTTGTTGTTGATTTTATTTTTACTGAAATCTTTACTAGATGGTGTGCCTAGGGAAATTGTTTTTGACAATGGTCCGCAGTTTATTTCTAATCTGGTACAAGGTGTGATGGTGCAATACAAGATCCGACACAAGAAATCCATGCTGTATCACCCGCAAGCAAATGGCCAGGTGGAATCCACAAACAAAGTGATCGAGTCCATTCTTACAAAGACATTAAATATGCATTGGAAAGACTGGGATGAAAGATTACCAGAAGCTTTGTGGGCATACAAAACCACGTGGAGAAATAGCACGGGACATACACCATATGAGTTGGTATATGGCAAAGAGGTTTTGTTACCAATTGAATTCTAGATCAAAACTTCTAGAACTGTAGTTCAGTTAGGACTAGATCTCTCCGAGGCACAACAACAATGTCTTCTCCAATTAAATGAGTTAGATTAATTTCATAGGGATGCTGTTAATCAGAACATACTAATTTAGCAACAACACAAAAGGTGGCATGACAAGTCTATTCAGAAAAAGCAATTCCAACCAGGTGAATGGGTGCTCCTTTATGATTCTAGATTTAAAATTTTTAAAGGGAAATTCCGTACACGTTGGATGGGACCTTCTGAAGTGATCCGAGTATTCGAGAATGGATTAGTAGAAGTTAAAACTATTGATGGACAAAATTTAGTATTCTTGGTAAATGGACACAGATTAAAGAAGTATTTTTAGGTACTTGCCAGGAAATATTTTACACAGCAAGTCCAACATCAATTCGGGACGACAGTGGTAAATGGTAATACCAACCTTTTGAAAACATGAATTCTTCTTCTTCTTAAAAAAAAAAGTATACAATTTTTTTCTTGTAATTATGAAAATCAGTTCGCTGACATGATTGCAGAAGGATCAACCTGAAAACCAACTTGCTGGCAGGAAGATCAATATTTTTTAATAAAAAGAAAATGTTGCTTGATCTTTAGATATGCTAGTGACCACCAAGTAAAAGTAGGTTCAAAAAAACCAACCTTTATACAATTAAGGTGATTAACATGGATATTTTTATTCAAGTAATGCTTAATTTTTGCTGCAGTTATTTTGCCCCAGTGCAGGCAGACCTTCTAGAAAATTTTCTTCGTTTCTTCATATTCCACTTTCGTAATATTCCCTCAGTTTTCTTCTTCAATCCCAGAATGATTAACCTTCCCATATTCTTTTGAATTTACCTTTTGCGCTTCGTAAAAACCCCGCTTTACCCTTGAATTTTTTTTCCCTATCCCATTGTTGTTTATCCCCTCTATGGTACTATTCCTGGAATCCTTGTAACAGAATTCCTTCCCATTCTGAAATTTCCCCTTTCCCACTTCTTTGTTCCCTCATGAATTCATTGCAGGATCTCACGCAAAAATAACAAAAGAATATGCTTTGAAGCATCAAGAAAGGGTGAAGTAAATTTCCAGTATAAGTTGTGGAAGCCATGTTAGAAGTCCAACCTATATTTTACTTAAATTCCCTGTTCTTTTTTTTTTTGCAGATATTATGCTTGCACTAGTGCAAGCATATCGTCCTATATAATAATGCAAGAAAAATGGTACCAGCAGAATAGCTCTTCCTCAGCCTTGGAGATCCGGAGGAGTGATAACAACTGCTATGTGGTTGTTATGGAGTGTTGGTTGGCACCTCATGTGCATATTGATGCATATACTTAATGTTGCTTATAGTATCTATTATGATGATGTTGCATATGATTCTTGTGTGGTTGCCCCTTTGGTATATTGCTTTTGTTGCTAGAGGTTGTTGGTTGTAAATGCTTCTCTGTATGTTGCTTGGTTATATATGCTTCTTGTCGCTGATGTGGAGAGTATGGTTATTGGTTGGTATGCATTACTTTTCAGCGATGTTAATTGCTCTAGTATTTGTGCTTCAGTTCTTGCTGCCTTATCATATGGAGTTGACCCTTTGACATTGATGTCAAAGGGGGAGATTGTTGGCATTATTGTGTGCATGGTTCCAACTAGCTGATGTTGGCATTGGTTCATGATGGAAACTAGCTCATGTTGGCATTGATGTCAACCCTATGTAGTTTAGCAGTTGTGTTGATGCCATTCAATAGCATGTTTGCAACTGGCTGTGTTGACATTCGGATGATTATGTTGGCATTGATTTCAACCTTTTGATGTAACACTCATGATGGCCAGATGATAGTAGCGTGGTGTTCATGGAGATTTGTCTTATGATGGAATGCCTTGTTATGTTGTTATAGGTGGATGTTGTAGATCTTCATGTGATGAAGATGATGGCACACTTGATGAGTTGGTAATCTAGGTCTTCATGTTAATACTCATGGATATGAGATTGTTGCATATGATGGCCTCGTGATGATGATGATTATGTTGCAGAGTTGTTGCAGCTTGTGGAGATGATTTTTTGAGAGTGGCGGACTTATTGACACTCTTTGCAACCATGTTTGTTTTCTCTTTTAAGTCAAAATGGCAGTGACACTTGGGATACATGTTTGATTCACTTACAAATGTGTCAGAGGCTATGTCATAGGTTTGCAGGCACATACATGAGCTGAAGAAGAGGATCCAACATGGGACAGAGGTTCTGAGCTGAAGGCTTGACGTTTTTCTTCATCCTTAGCCCCAGTTGCATGGAGCCAAGCCTATGAGAGCGAATGAAAGGATCCAATCACTTGAATACATGGCTATGCATATTTATTAAGCAATGCATTAGTATTCATGTCATATTTGAGGCTACTGTAGCAGAGATTGTTTAGAGATTTTTTTCATGCTGTTGGAGTATATTTTTTGGTGACTCTCATATTTGTTTTTGTAGTAGCCGCTGATGCATTTGGAACATAGCCATAGTGTCTTACATTGTTGATTTTATCATGCAACATTCATAATTTGGCGTGAGGGTTTGTTACGAGATTTGGTTTCAGCTACTAGTGATATTATTTAGTTTTTGTTAGATACATTATGGCTGTTATTTTTCTTGTGTGAGAGCATATATTTTTTGTTTTATTTTATTTGATGAGACTACCTTGCTGCTAGAGGTCATATTGCAGAGCTGAATCGAGTTAGTCTTGGGATCTAGTTTGAAAATAGATGAAAGGAATTCCACATAGAGTAAAGGAGCAATGAATTCATGGATATGGAGAAGTGATTGTGAAGTTTCAACAAAAGGAACAATTTATCAATCCAACATAGTCCAATCGAAGTTGGGTGAGGATCGATTGATTGTGGTGGCTTTTAGTGGATGGTAGTTCATAGATCTATGGAGAACATAGTCTTCTGTGATGATTAGTAGAATCGAGTCTCGAGGATGATCGAAGTCAGCTGATTGTATATGAGGTCGAGTCTCCTGACTGATGGGAGTTAGTGATTTATGTAACAGACATATTTTTCTTAATAGAAGATTCAAAGTAGTGCATTAGCATGCAGGGTGGTTTTTTTCATGGTGAAGGGTTTTTCACTAGATATCTTGTGTCTCTTGTGTGATGGTTTTTATGGTCGTGTTTGATAGTTTTTTTGCTCTCATGGTTGTTTGATTTAGCTATTTACATTGTTAAATTCATGCAATGATATAATATGTTGCAGGTTATATGCATGATTCAGTAAGCGAAGTTTTAATTGGTAAAATTTATTAAGAAGTCACACTACTGATTCACCCCCTCTTAGTAGTGCTCAAAGGTTTCCAACAATGGACTCTATTAGAGATAAATTTATTCCTTATGTTGCAAATATTGAATTTTAAAAGCAGATGTATGATTCCCTAGTTGGATTATACACTATCAACAACATTGGTAAAGAAATGAGCTTGCAAAATGAGAGCTGTGATGCTAGAATTACAAGAAATGATACTATAACCTCATATTCCATGAGGATTTATCAATTAAAAAATCAACTTTAAGCAATTGATGAAATCATTTCTGAAAATGAATTATTGATGAAATCATTTCTGAAAATGAATTATTGACCACAACACTTAATGGTTTACCCAAATCAGTAGACTCATTTTCATTAGGGATATGTGCCAAAAAAGAATCTCCAAAGTTTGATCTCAAGAAGAATCAAGGCTAATGTATAAAGGGAAGATTCAAAGATTTGAAAAATGTGAATCTCAAGCATATACAACATGTTTCAAGAAAGGTGGAGGAAGAAATAAATTTGGATTCCAAAGAAGAAATGAAGGAAAAATACATGAAGGAAAAATATTTACTCCTCAAGGAAAGAGAGATATGTCAAAAGCCCAATGATAGCATTGTCACAAATCTAGTCACTATAAACACGATTATCGTGAAAGATCAAATGATAGAAAGAGAAAAGGAATGTAACATGCAACCGTAAAAGTCTTTGAAGAACTTTCAAAGAGACCCAATTATGAAGCTTCAATTACCAAAGATTTTTTTTTATTTTTCTTCTCTTACAGGCTCTATTACAGATAGCGAGGATTTGTGGCTAGTAGATGGTGGTGCTTCAACGCACATGATTGGATATCATGACAACCTCACTAGTCTAATGGGAATGAGGCTATCTAAAAAGGTAGAACTTGGAGACAACAACAGTTATGTGTAAAAGGCATTGGGAAGACTTCCATTAAGTTGGAATTAGGTGAAAACATTCATCTTAGGAAAATAGTATATGTACCATGTTTGAAAAATAATTTGATATCCATTTCATGTTTGGAAGATAATAGAGATAGAGTAGCATTTGTTGATGGAAAATTTATTATATGGCATAATGGCTCTAGTATAGATTTTTCTAGGGTAAGTGGAGTTTGTGAAGGTTGTATAGAATCTTGAAACAACATACTCAAGCATTGGTACACAATGACATCAATCCATGTGAACTTTGACATAAAATATATTCATGCCTTAACTATAGATATTTTCTTGCCTTAAAACATATGGTTTCAAGTTTTCTAGATTGCATGTAGAACATGAAGAAGTCTGTAAAGGATGTGCACTTGGGGAAAATTTCAAGAAGCCATTTCCAAGCAGCGAAAGTAGGGCCAAATAATTTCGGATCTAGTGCATTATGAGGTATGTGGTTGAATGCCAATGAAGTCTCTTGGAGGATCTTTGTACTATGTAACTTTTGTTGATGAATTCTCTCGCAAAACATGGATTTACTTCATGAAGAGAAAGGATGAAGTGGAAAAATTAAATGGTAAGAAAATAAATTTTTTGAGATTAGATAATGGTAGAGAATACACCTCCAAGGAGCTCCTTCCCTTTTGTAAACAAGTTGGGATTAATAGGGAGTTGATAGTATGTTACAATCCACAAGAAAATGGAGTTGTTGAAAGAAAGAACAAAACCGTCAAAGAATATGTCAAGGCAATGATGCATGTTCAAGACATACTTATGTTTCTATGGAGTGAAGCATCGATGACAACTGTTAATATTCATAATAGAAGTCCTCATCAAAATTTGGAAGACAAGACTCCTGAAGAAGAATTTACTGGACATAAACCTCAAGTTTGTCATTTGAGAATATTTGGTTGTCTAGTTTATGTTCATGTACCCAAAGATAAGGGTAATAATATAGATCCTCTAGGAAAGAAAGGAATATTTGTTGGGTACAGTGGGTCATCAAAGTCTTATGGAATCTATGTTCGAGGACAAAGACAAGTTGAAGTTAGTAGGGACGTAACCTTTGATGAGACTGTTTCCTATTGGAAGTCTAAACAAGTTCTAATGGATTTTGATTATGACAAAGAACATGAAGTTCCCAGGGAAGGAAGTTCTAGTCCACCCAATCATTTAGAGTATCCCGCATATCAAAAAGAAGAGGAAAAATGGCCTAGCGAAGCAATGGATCTGATTGTTGTCCTTGAAATAAGGAATAGGTGTTACCAATCAATCTAACAAGGTCCTAAGGAAGGGAAACCTAAGGGACAACTACTAGACTTAGTGACAACAATGGGACAATGACCCAGTGTCACCTCAGTCAAGGTCCCTTACTCTTTACAGACTTTCACCGATGGGAGGAGTCTCGGTAAGAAGGGAATCACTTAGGATGGATAGATCAATGAATTAGGTATGAAGTGATTCCACCAAAACCATTCAAGGAGAGATAAAACTGTTATCAACAAAAAATTGATCATCTAGCCTAATTTACTAGATGGATTGAAGTACATCATGTAAAGCCAATTTTACCATAGTAAAATTGCATTCACTGTGAGAAATTACTTAATAAACCACATTTGTCAGGTAATTTATAATTAAACCCAGGAAGAATAATTAAATAAATAACTATTTAATTAATTATCTTCTAGGAATAATTAATTAAACCATTGTTTAATTAATATTCCTTGTCATATTTGACCTAGTCATGAAAAATAAACAGATAAATAAATAGTTATCTTATTTTTCTCTAAGAATAATTAATTAATCACTAATTAATTATTATTCTTTGTCAAGTTTGACTAAATCCCTTAGGAATAATTAAATAAATTATTATTTGTTTATTATTCCTTAACCAATTTCTTGAGATGATAAACAAATCATTTATTTATTTATTATTTCTAAATAAAATTTTAAATACTTTTTCTCTCCTAACCAAATATAATAAAATATTCCAAGTGGTTATTCTAAGAATCGGGGTAATAATATTTTATTATTGCTCATTATTCAAGGATAACTTAATATTTTCTTTTTATAAATAGAAGGGTTTTCCATTCAATATTCACTTTTGATTATTCTCATTGTTGCACTCACTATTGTAACTTTGATTATTATCAATGTCACACACCATTTTTCTTCCATTTGAGTTCCCATTAAGCTCAAACATTTTATTCCCTGGGTTTACACATTGTAGAGGAGAGAGACTCTACACAAGCTGAAGACGTTTGAGGATAGACAAGAACCAATCCCATAGAGGGGGACTAGTAACATTTATTTGTTCCCTTCACAGGTGTTTTTATCACTCAAGAAGTGATTACCAAATTGTTCACACCTGTTTGTTTGTGAAGGTTAGGTGTTAGTCCAAGTTCAGTTTTTCCATGTTCAATGTAGTGTCTAGGTCTTTAGAATCTTTGTGGCATGGTTACATAAAGGTAAATAATTAGTTCTCATTCATCATTGGTCCCATAACCCACATAAATTCCTTGTATCAAGTTTGTTTTAAGGTCCTGATGTGTTATAAAGCAGTTTAGGTGTTTTCGTAGCGCGAAAACAAGTCTAGGTGTTTTCGTAGCGCGAAACCCAGATTTTACATTGGCTGCGCTACGAAATCGGAGATTCGTGCAATCCGTAGCATATATTTCCTAGTTGTCATATCTGTCACATTCAATTATGGTTGCATCATCCACTGTTAGCTTATACACTTCGCCTATCATGTCCAACCGCTTATCTTCATCATTAGAGTCATTAGGTACCCTGGTACGCTCGGATTGCAAGTTTCAAGAAGAGCTAAGTATTCACAATCATGATTATGATTGTATTTATTGCATGAGGAATAGTCAGCAAATGTTAAATTTTAATTCCTCAAACGTCAAGCGAGGCAGTATTCAAGTGAGGTAGTGATCAAAGGTTGAGACAGCGCCAGTCTATCAAGTTTTCATTACACTGAAGTCTCATGGAGGGATCGACAAAAAAGAAAGAGCACAGGTCAGGTAAATGTTTGAGGAGCGAACCTGAAGGTCTAGACATCATCTTGAAGAATAGGGAAGTGGAACGTGCATTCAAGCAGGTTGGATGTTGGAATTTCTGCGAAAAACTCCAGGGAGGTCATGCACAAATCACCAAAGAGTTTGCCTTGAATTTCACAGGATTGAATTCAAAAGTTGGTGTGCTTGAATTGCAAATTTCTCCAGAGGTAATCTCCACAGTCACTAAGATTTCGAGAGGACAAGAAAAATGGTTTAAAAATTTTAAATTTGATATGACCCCCTGCAAAGAATTTCTGAAGCCGGAGTTCATTAACTCAGATTTAAACAAGTATGTGCCTAGAAATTATGTCAAGGACTCATATGCCAATTTGCTTACCTGCATACGGAGGTACCTAACCTGTGAAGGGAGATATAATAAGGTGTATTCATATCATTTCAAGCTTCTGCTGCATTTCACAAGAAAGACATCTATTTATTTACCTTTCTATTTATTTCGTAGCTTGAGCAAAATGTGTGACAAAGTGCAGCTACGGAAAGAAGCCTGTGAGACCTCATTGTTTCACCATGGCTTAGTTAAGTTGATTGTTCTGCATGAACTCTAGAGAGTAGGTAGGGATTGGCCCACTTTCATGTTTATGTCTGGTTTTAAAAATGAAACTGGTCTTAGCCCACAAGTTGTGAAAGCTTCTTCACCAACAACTGATCATCGTACAGAAACGGGATGCAAGAGATTCACAAAATTGAAAGCCAGGAAACAAGTAAGGGAGCCTGCCAGATCACTGGTTATTCAAGACACATCCCAGCAGTCCCTGAAAGAGAAAACTCTGATCAAAGAAGGTACAAGTGAAGCATCTACAGGAGAAGTAGTCCAGAGAAGAATGACCAAGAGTCAATTAGCTAAGGAAAAAGGCAAGAAGGTGGTTGCTGAGGAAAGCCCTGTTTCAAAGGGAAGCTTGAATGACTTACTGCAAGCCATTGACATTGAAGAATCTCCCTTGGTTCAAGCATATTTGATAGAATCAAGTAAAGACAAAACTAAAAGAGTCAAAGCCTCGAAAAAGCTCAAGTTTGATGACTAGGTTGCTCAATTTGTCTTTAAGCCAAGAAGACCCATGATGAGGAATTTCAAATAGATGCAGGAGATGCTGCCAGAAGTAGGTGGAAAAGAGGAGATTGTAAAAGCTCATGACAGACCCTTGCATTCATCAGAAACATCATCACAGCTGCATAGAGAAGATAGAGGAAAGGCAATCATCTCGCCAGAAGGAAATAGTGTTGAAGAATTGAAAAATAAATTAAGGTTAGCAAATCTTGAAATTGCTAAATTGAAGAAAGCCTCTAGGAAGCATGCAATAAAGGAGGCTCATTTTGACAAAATGCAAGCTTTGTGGGAAGATAAAACATTAAAAATACCTGAGGTGGTCGACTGTAATACACAATATTATACCTGGACAGCCCCTGCACTAAAGGAGGCATAATTCATCAGAAGGGTTAATACAAAACTAAGAGCTCAGATCAGAGTTATGAAAAGGAAAATTGAAGATTTGAGGATGCAGCTGAGTCAGCGGGAAAGATATCCTTAAGAAAACCACACAGCAAGTAAGGTTATATTCAAAATTTTGATGATTTACCTTGTTACAGTTTCTTGAAGGATGATACATCTCTACTCAATTTTTATAGCTTGAGGGCAGTTGAAAGGGATAAGTCTAGATAAAAGAGGCTTAAGTCAGTCAGATTTTGGTATTAAACTGTGTTTTGTGATTACACAGCAGTTTCATAGCGTGCTACGAAATTGCTAAAAAGACGCATAATGCACAGTAGTTTCGTAGCGTGCTACGAAACTGCGGAAGCCACATAATTGAACCTAGTTTACCAATTTTGAGTAATCAAGGGGAATTTTTTTGAAAAGGAAGTGTCAAAAAGGGTCATTACAATGTGCAAGCAATAGGCAAAGGTAAAACAAGCAGAGGAAAAGAAATATGAACTATAAAATTTTGTCATACAAATCTTTGCTAGTTTTCTCCACAACATTTCAAACGGTTTTGAAGAAGTTTTGTCTCCATACGAATATATGGAAAGGGTACACAACACATCAAGAACGTGACACTACACCCTTGTGTGATCAAAGAAGACATCATGGTTAATTAATCTCAAACATCCTTGAGGAAACCAAACGTAGGAAAACGGGGGCAATTTCCTACTTTGCAGGAGCAGTAAAAGAGATAAGATATTAAGGGCCAGCAAGGAACTTTAAACATCCATCAAAGTTAAACTGAAGGGAACCACTTGTCAAAGAACGAGTCTTTATTGTAAGTAATGTTATTATCAACATGGTATGGAGTTAGACTCCTAATTGTATAAGGTTCCTAAAATGTCTAGTTAGCAGTTTGTTGCATTTAATAATTAGTTAGAGTTTGAATAGGTGTCATAGCAAGGAGAATTTGAGTTCCCCTCATGCTGGAGGAGGAATCTCAGAGCTCTATATATAGCAGAAGAGCTGATGTACAAAGGGTTGGAAATTTATTAAAAAAAAGCTCTGATATTTGGCTTTATGTAAAAACTCTGTTTTAGTAATACAAGACTTGGCTTTAGTTCTCAGGTATCATAAGGAATTTATTGTTCAGAATGTTGTGTATTATCCTCTCCTCAGTATTTGCAGTGGTATAGATGTGTGGTTACTTAGAAATCATTGATTGTGCTCTAATTTCCTTCAGATATTTATAAACTGTGTTGTCCTATATGTTTCTGGTGTATTCTGAATGGTTGAATTCTAAATGTCTTGACTTCTATGTAAGGTTGATATCATTGTTATGCTGAAACTATTTTGACTCCATAAGCCCAATGGATAATCTCTAATTGTGTTTCCACCACTCTCATTTTTTATTTTTTTTTTTTTTTATCTTTGTTTTACAAGAGTTAGCCATCTTAATCTTAATAAAAAATCATTAATCCTTTGAGAGAGCCCTCTCAGGTTGGGGAGGCTAAGCCTCAACCTAAAGTAGGTTTGAAATAGTTACTTAAGGTCTTCCTGGTTAGCAGCCTTCCAGGGTCAGATTTTAAGATAACAGGTGTTATAATAAAATCTATTCTTTCTATATCTGGTTTCCATTAGATTATTAGAGTTATTATTACTGTTTCATTTTGTTGTTTAACTATGATTGTGGCATAGATCATGACTTTGGCAGGTTTTGTTTCTATTAGTTGTTGTAGATCTACAATGTTTAATAGTCATTTATATTGTGGATATTATTTGTCATCCACAATATTAAGTGTTTCCTTTTCGTACATACTTGAGGAGAAAACACTAAAAGAAAAATAATGGCTTGATTCTTAAAGGAAGCTAATACACTCTCCAAGAAAAGTTTTAAGATGAAGTGATCAAGACCTAGGTTTTTATATATGATAATGATAATAAGTATTTATAATGTCAAGAATTTAGGAGATAAGGTAGTACCTCTCAAAGGAGATTAATGTAATGTTATGACACTTCCCAAAATCTCTTTTTCTGCCTCATACTCTGATCCGCCAGTATCTAAGCTGCCCGTTACGAAGCTGCCCGCTACGCTAAATCTTTACTGCCCGCTACGTTCTCTGCCTGGTCTGCCCACTACGCTCTGTTTCCTCTGCCCAATCTGATCAATCTGAACTGCCCGTTACGCTCTCTCTGAACTGCCCGCTACGCTAAATATCCTCTGCCCGTTATGCTCTTTCATTACTGCCCACTATGTTCTGTCTCCTCTGCCCATTACGCTTTTTCATTACTGCCCGCTACGCTCTGTCTTATTTTCCCGTTATGCTTTCTTTGAACTGCCCGCTATGCTCCCTTAATGCGTAGGCCTATTTATGAAATGTTCCCCCATAGTATTCCCAAGCATCCAACGCTGCACTAGTATCAGCAGAGGTGAATTCCATCCCTAGCAAAACCTTCCTCAAATGGCATTTCCGTTCCATGTCTCGCCTGGTGAAGTCTCTTTGAGAGACCTAGGAAAGACTTGCACTAGACCTAGGGTTTTATGAATAATCGTGGGAAGAAATAATTCCAAGGTACTTGCTAGGTCAAGGTAAGGGAGGAGAAAGGGATTCATATGATTTATTCCATTGAATACTAAGCTTATACAATCCTCAAATGAGTCCCCAATATGAGAGAGAAAGACCTAGGTTTTCCCTCTTAGAGTGGCACCTAGGGCAAGATATTTTATGGCTGAAACTTGGGCACATGCCCATAAAAATTGGAGTATAGGTAGCCTAGACCCTAAGCTTGATGTGTGGAACTTTGAATTCCTAAAAAATAACCTCTCTAAAATTTCACCTTTAAGCCTTATACTTACACCCTACTTTTACAATACCAAAATTTAGGAGTAAATATGGAGAAGAGAAGTGTTGATACCCAAACCTCTTAGACTAGTGCCTAGTCCTTTGGAATATGGAGTCTTATATGATTTAAAATTGGCCAAAAATGTCCTTAAGGAGGCTAAATATTAATGCCCTAGAAACCAAACTTTAACATTTACCCACTCAAGATTATGGAGTTTTATGGAAGAAAGACAAAATTTCATCCACTGGGAACATTCATAAATTTCCATACAATGAGTAACATATGAAATTTCCAACCAAGAATCTTTCCCAAAATTATTTTCAACAATTAGGGCACAATAACATTAACCTAGTTGTAACAATTCCATACATTAGACATAATTCCATGAAAATGTTAAACAAGAAGCACTTACCATAAGACAATATGATATATCGATCCACAATCATGAGATAACTCCAAATAAGAACACAAAGTTCAGCTCCAAATGTTAAAATGCATCTACTAATCTCCAATAGTCTCCAAAGAAAAAGTGCGAGTTTTTTTTACAAGAGAAGAATCCATGTGATGATGACGAGTTCTCACAAATGAGACTCATTACTATTTATATGAGTGTCTCCTAAATGTAATTAACCTAATGAGTCTAAAAAATTATAAAATAATGTGCTAGACACAAGTCTTGGTGACAATCTTGTTCCCACACAATCTAACAGGGCCCTAAGGAAGAGAAATCTGAGGGACAACTACTAGACTAAGTGACAACAACGGGACAGTGACCCACTGTCACTTGAGTCAAAGTTCCCTACTCTCTATGGAATTTCATCAATTGGAGGAGCCCTGATAGGAAGGGAATCACTAAGAATGGATTGGTCAATGATTTAGGTGTGAAGTGATTCCATTAAGCCCATTCAATAAGAGACACAATAATGGTTCAATGCCTCAAGGAAGCTAAAGGATCTTCAAGAAAGACTCAAGAGATCAATACTTAGGGATCGAGATTTACAATGATAATAGGTATACCTAAGGTCAAGACTCTAAATGATGAGATAAAACCTCTCAAAAAATCTCTATGTGATGCTTTAACACTTCAAAGAGGCTCTTCACTCCCTTTGAGAGACCTGGGTAATACTTGCACTAGACATGGGGTTTTATGGATAATCGTGGGAAGAAATACTTCCAAGGCACTCCCAATTTCAATGCAAGAAGAAGAAAGGGCTTATTATGATTTATTCCAATGAATACTAAGCTCATAAAAGACTCAAAGAAGTCCCCAGGTGAGAGAGAAAGACCTAGGTTTTCCCTCTTGGAGGAGAAGCTAGGGAAATATATTTTATGGATGAAACTCAGGCAAATTCCCACCAAACTTGGAGGATAGGTGGCCTATAACCTAAGCTTGATGTTTGAACCCTTGGATTCCCAAAAAACAACCTCCCTAAAATATCGCTATAAGTCTTATATTTCCGCCCTACCTTTAGGGGACTAAAATTTAGGAGAAAATAGGAGTTGACCACCAAACTTCTTGGACTAGTGCCTAGTCCTTTGGGCTATGGAGTCTTTGATGATTCAAAATTGGCCAAAACCATTCTTAAGAAGGTTAAATATTAATGCCCTAGAAACCAACCTTTAATACCCACCCAATATTTATGGAGCTTCATGGAAGGAAAACAAAATTTCATCCACTACGAACATTCATCATGTTTTATACAACATATGAAATTTCCAACCACAAAACTTTCCAACAAATATTTTGAACAATTAAGGCACAATAGCGTTAACCTAGTTGCAATAATTCCATACATTAGACATATTTTCAAGAAAATATTCAATAAGAAGAAGTTACAAGATGATAATATTATATATCCATCCACAAATCAATAAGTATCTCCAAAGAAGATAAAAAATTGTATCTCCAAATGTCAAAATGCATCAAATAATCTCCAATAGCATCCAAAGAAAAAGTGTGAGTTCTTTTATAAGCAAAGCATCCAAGTGATGATGATGATCTCTCACAATAGGAGAGGTATCTCTTTATATGATCCTCTAATCTAATTCAAATTAGCCTAATAGTCCTAAAAATAATAAAATAATGTGCAAATAATATGTCCTTGGTGACAAGCCCACCAAGTAGCTCATAAAGTGTTGAAGAAGCCATCCATAAGTGAGCCGTAATGATAAAACCATGGTGTAGAATGGTTGATGGAATGCTGAAATGAGTCCTTAAGGTGACATAATGAAGGAGAGGGCTCCACGAATAATGGTCAAGGGGTTGTCCCCTTAATCTCTATCCAAACAATCACGTGGTGCTCCAAAGTGGCTCTTGGGCACAAGTAGTAGTCTCATGGGTCTCCTAATGAAAAATAAGCATGTAGACAGATCCAAATGAGGGAATGAAAGATGGTGCTAATTGACCTCCCATGTCTCAAGGATGAGACAAACCTCCTCTTGGCCTTAGATTAGCTACCAAACCCTGTATATACTGCTAAGCCACCTGTGGGCACTGCTGGTTCAAGTGCATCATTCATATATAATGTGGGGAAATGAACAAGATGATGGAGGTGCTGAGACTGCCCATGTCATGAGATAATTCTCTGTCACATGATGGAAACCCATGGCTTTCAATGCTTCCCCTACAAGTGTTAATATGATCTCTAGTGTGCTTGGGCCCCAGTTAAGTTGGTCAACCCATGATGAAAACACTTGCCAATCATGTATAAGATCCAATGAGTCTCCTCACCTTCAAGTAAAATAATTCATTAGTGCATCTAAGTGACTCAATCTTGTTATTCAATGGATCAATTGAGACTTCATAGTGGGCTTCCCTTCCAAATTTGGGGCTTTAAACATGTAATGGTGTTACCTCCCTAGGTAGGAGTGGTTAGAAAACAACCTTAGTAGGTGTTCCCAGCCCTTAAAGGGAAGGACATGTACAAGGCACATCCTTCAAGTGGTAGGTGTTGTGTGGATAATGGTGAGGTGGATTTGGACACAGGGGTCTCAAGGCCAAATACCATGGGTTAAAGGGTGTTACTAATGAGGGATGTCCACATATTTGAATGTATTAATGTAGGAGGGAGAAATTGTGGTACATGAGTTACCCCGATCTTTGCTTTTCCACCCTTCTTCATTTTCATTTTTCCTTTATTTTACAGGTTGGGGTTCCAAGGGATGAGAGCATGTTGTGTATGATATTACATTGATTACCCCATTAATGTGGGGAAATTCATCATCCACCAAAGGTTGGGGCATGCATGGGTTCCTTAATGATGGAGGGGACACTCATATGGGATCTAGTAACCCGGGTGATGAACATAATGATAAGGGGTACAACTCATGTTCAATTTTTTCCCACATGCTAAATTTGATTGTCTTGAACATCTTTTTCATTTTGTGGTATTATTTCCTTTAGTATGTGGCCATGCTATTCGTTTATATTTTTTTTTAGCTTCATCATCCTATGAGGCATCATTCCAGGCATGACCTAGATATGTTGACAAGGGTAGGGGGAGTACTAGAGCCTTGTGGAAATAGAGAGGGAAGATGATGAAATAGGGCATGCAGTGTGCAGAGGGGAGTGAAAAATATGGAATCGGAAAATGAGACCACACTACCAAAATCATGGTTTTCCAAGTAGTGTGCATCCTAAAGTTGTAATCCAGTAGGGGATATCCCATGGGAATAGGGTTGACAATTAGCCACCCATTTAAGGTGAGGGAACAAGACTATAGTAAAAACCATTCCTTCTTCCATGTCACTCAATAATCCATACCCAAGTGTGCCCAAGAAAATCAATCATAAGAACCTAATTACACAATGAAAGACATACCTTTAGGATTGGATGACCCATATTCAAAAACACACTCTTGAAAGATGGGCAAGGGGACATACGACTAGCTCAGGGAGTGGAGATCAAATGGAAAAATATCAACTACACTGGTGGCTGTTAGGGCTGCCAGCTCTCGGTAGAAGACAAATCTAGGAGAAAAATTTCTCCTATGAGCTCACCCACTAGTGGTGGGTAACATTTGGCTCCAAATAGTACATGACCTCTTTGTAGAGTGCGAAAACCATGGACTCAAACCTGGAGGTCATGAGAACACCAATAGTCCTCTGGGACTGCAAACCTGTTATCCTAAACATCACAAAAAAATGTTGGAAGCATCTACCTTGGGCGTACTTTAATCGCCCATGTTTTCATCAAATAATGATAAAACATACATGAAATAAAATCTATTCTAATCTAAATGCATCTAATCTAGCAGGAGAACATTATATGATGATGTTAGTTGTTGGGCGCGGGATCCCCCAAGGGTAGTTTTGGGGCTAAAATCCCATATTTGGTCAAATTTTGTAATCCAAGTGTAAATACTCTGCATTTTGTGGTCACGAAGCATGTAGGTGTTAAAGATACATAGGGTTGTCTGCCCTTATTTTGGAAATGTAATGTCGGCTGTAAAAGATCCACCCATGGTCCGCGGACCACGGGATTGTATAAAAAGAGCTAAGCTCTAAGCAATTAGGAGAGACATGAAGATAGGATGTACGAGAGATAGCTATGAAGTAGAAGTCTATGTTGGGTTGTAGTGTAGGTAGAGGCTCTGCAGATGAGTGCGTAGAGGCCTAGAAGTCCACAGCTAAGTGCGTGAAACCTTGCAGCTGAGTACGTAGGGCGGGTCGAGTTTGTAATAATTTGAAATTATCAATAAAGAGAAGCATTCTACAATTTATGCATCTTTATTTCCTGTTTATGCATCTTGTTAGGTTGAAATTCACTTATAATGCTTATATGATGCGTGAATGTATGTAAATGTGTTGATTAAGTGAACGCAAGTAAGAACATCTATTTACACGAAGCTAACTAAGTTCGTTTAATAAGATAAGTGAGACACTTAGCCTAGTTTGGGAGATATCGTAGGTCGCTACCCTAGCAGCGCGAAAGTCCCTAAGCCGTAGGTTAGGGTTGCATGAAAACCAACTGTACCCTTTCACGAAGGTACTGAACGGTGGAACAGAGGGCTAAGCAACCTGCGTGAAGGTAGGTATAACCATAATAAATTGACATCACAACCATGTCAAGGGTGCGGAAAATTGGTTCCAACATCCCCCCACATTGCTTCGTGTGAGACTTCAGTCCACGCTTCACGGGCTGACACTGAAAGGGCCAGTAGTGTAGGGATTTTTTTGGCTAACTAACGCTGAACCTGAGTTAGGCCCCCTTAAGCCAACAAATGGTTCCGTTGCCAAGACCGGAATTTGCATAAGAGATGTGTGATGTTGTATCACTGGAATCCAACTAAGAAAGAAATCAAAGGCTAGTTGGACAGAAGGATCCACGAATTCACGACACAGGAGAAAAAAAACCTGTGACTGCCAAAAGAACAGTGGTTGGACTGGTACCTGTATATAGAGATCCACGAAATATTTTTCGCCTCCTTTCCTACTAAGCTATATGAGTGGATCGTGAAGCTAGTAGATAACCAAGGAAGGTGGAAACTTGATGGTCCTATTGTGTGGACTCTAGAGCTAGTGCGAAGGTTGGAAGCATCGGAGGATAAGATCACTCGTGCTATTGATCATTGGCTCGATTGTGTCATAGGAGGATTTATGACTGAATTTTTGATCGACACCTCAGTTAGTTACAGCGAGGTGGAGCGACGCTTCTTCAAAGGACCGCAAGGTAAGTACATAAAATATTTGAATACTTGGATTAAAATGCTGTTGTGTGAAAAATGGGTTACGCAGCTACCTTGATGTTGGGAACTATGCGAAGTGGAAAAAATTACAGGAATGAAGGAAATAAGGGTCCAGAGTATAACCCCTTGATTTCACCTCCGCAAAGGGACGAAGAAGCGATAGCGAAGGTCTCTCCACAAAGTGCTATTTAGTTGATAAGACAAGGATTCCCGTGAATACCACCTTCGCCCACACCACCTCCGACTTCACTGCCATCACCTTAAACTTCACTCGTACCACCTCCATCTCCATTGTGATTTAGTATGACGAATACAATGAAGTTGCCTTCGTTCAAAGGCTTGGAATATGAGGACCCAGACCAATTCTGGTTCATTGTGAGGGATGTATGGGAAGCTAAAGGTTTATAGATGATCACATAAAGAAGGTGACACTGGTTAGTTCTCTGCAAGATCACGTGCTAACTTGGTATATTAAGTACTCTAATGATAACCCGAATGTTGGAATAGCAAACATCCATGCAGCACTAAATAGGGGATTTAGTAGGTCTAAATCTGAGGCGCAGTCAATTGTGGGATTTAAAGATATCGCGATGCAACTAGGAAAGATGCCTTGGGAACTGGATCAGAGGCTGAAATGTACAATCCGTGAAGCCAACATGAATTTGACTGATGGACAACATCGCGAGTGGTTTGTGGCTTCGCTACTACCACACTTAAGGAGTGTGTTTTCACAGCAAAAGATAAAAACTCAGGAAGAGGCCTTGGAGATTTCCATGAGACTACATGAGACTCAAAAGAAAGATTCTAATCTAGGAGTCCAACAGATCCATGCGCAACTGAAAAATTTGTGCTTTGAGATGAAAAGTCTGAAGCAGGATAGGACAGTTTGACTAGAGGTACGCGAGGATGTATGGTGCTTAAAATCCAAGAGTCAAGGTCATGACAAAGACCATTGCCAAGTCTTTGAAAATTACCTTGTAGGAGGAGGATCGATGATTTTAAGGTTGGAAGCTCAAGCAAGACCTAGTGCGGTGCCTCCTTTATGGTGTGCTATCTGTCAGGTAGCCGAAAAACATGCCACGGATAACTGTCACTTGCTACAGAAGTACGTGCAAGCACTGCAATAGTTGTTCTGTAACTTTTGTAGGTTGGTAGGACATGATGAGTGTAATTGCAGGAGCTATGAATTGATGATGAACATAACTCTTGCCTACTGGGTTCAGGCCGAAATGCGGCCCCTTGACGAGAATGCAGGGATGGCGCGGACAAGATTTCAGGGGTGCGGATGAGGCTGAGACAGAGGAGGAACTGGTAGAGGTCGAGGATAGTTGATTTTCTACAATTGCGGAGGACCAGGACACTATGCCTGTGATTACACTAATCCAACGCATCCATCGTGCAAGTATTGTGGTGGGCTCCAGTATTGTAGTAATAATGCTGCAACTCCTAGGACTCCCTTCTTTACTTTTATCAACCCGGTAGTTCGTAACAAACTTGGAAGCGACGGTGCTGTATGCACGAGTATAAGCTCTTGCCGCAATTGTCACTTGGTAAGCTGGCACAAGTCCGCTAGGAGCTTAAGCCAACTTCTATGAGCTCTTAGAAGAAGCTTTTTAACTAATGGATGAAAGCTAACTCAAAGGAGGCTGATCTACTTGCAGAAAGAAACTGAAAAGCTAAAAGGAAATGCAAACCCTAGCAAACCCTAATTTTACCAGCTAGCCCTACTGATACAAGAAAGAGGATGAAAGCTACTGAAAGAGATGCCATTGACTTCTAGGAAGGTAAAATGCATGTGTCTAAGCTACTTCTATAGTAAAATCTAAAAAAAACATCTTTTTTGTATTTTTGAGTAAGTTGTGAGAATTGTCATGCATGTGCTTTAACTGTTTTTGACTATGCAGAGGCGAGGTGAGGAATGGAATTGGAGATGTGCTTTCAGGAGGTTGCGAAGGTGAGAAAAGGGCCTAAGGGGTCCCTAGCACCCTTCCAGAGAGTTTCACAGTGTTCGGATATCAAGAAACCTCTTTCGTGGGCTTCTACAGGAAGTCTGCAGGGGTTCTACAAGATGTTTTGTAATTTCTACAGGATGTTCCGAAAGGGAATTTTGGAGGGTTGATGGAGGAAGAAAGGTGAAGAAGTGGGTATGGAGGTGAGGTAAGGGTGTGAGGAGGTCCAGGACTTGGTGGAGGGAGCTGAGGAGTGGTGAGGATGGTTGGATTTGTTCAAGGAGGGGTGGAGCAATGTTGCACAAAAATATGGAAATTAGGGCAAAGCGAGCGAATGCGGAAAATGCAAGGCAAGGATCCGAGTTATAGGATGGATCAGGTGGGATTGATGGAGTATGGGTAGATAGAGAGGTATTCTAGGTGCTCTGCAAGTTATTTCTCAAACTGAACAAAAAAGACTCGGAAAATCAAGGACCTAGCTACTTTAACCTAATCTGATCTAAATAACAGCAAAGAAAATGAACAGAAGTTTATTTGCAACGAAATCATGTGAAATAACTATGCAAACTAAGCAATCATGAACCTGAGCATGTAACCACAACTGGTATCAACTTTTGCAAATGAGAATCTAACACTAATAATTGCATGATGAAGCAAAGACAGTGTTTTTGGTGGCAGCAAGGACACCTTGGTCCCAGCTCATGGTCCCACTGAGGGAGAGGTGAGATCAGAGGTGCTTGATATCCCTTTTCTAAAGATCTTCTCTGTTATTAACCTATCAAATCAATCTGAACATGAAAATCCTTTTTAATCATCAACAATGATCTAGGTAACCAAGCAAGATTTTAATCTACTTAACAGAAATTATTTTGCAAAAACACTAAAAACAAATAACAGTACACAAAGGAAGCCTTGGCACTTGGGTTGGGCCCAACCCCAAGAGCTACAGGCTCCTAAGAAAAAGCTCAGAACTGGTGCCAAATGAAACTGCTTTCCATTACTGAAAAATAACCATGTCACAAAGAAAGTTGTACAACAGAAGCTACAAAATGAGCTGAAAAACTAACAGCACTATAGTGAAAATTACAACTATTCCAAAAGTAACCTACAAAGGCTAGAAGCCTTCCTATTTATGCACTACGAGGGTATCCAACAACCCTCCTTAACTCAAGGGGCTTGGCTGCTCAAACTGCCAGTGATCAGCCACTTTACACAAAACTGCTCGATTGCCTTTGGGAATCCTTTTCGGTGGCCTGTTGAACTTCGAGATGAGGGTGGAGAATTCAAGGAAGGGGCCATTTAATGTAGGATACACCCTTCTTACAAATCCTCACCCTTGTTCCTTCATGCTTGGCTATCATCTGGCTCATAATTGCTTGGCCTTAGTCCAAAATTTGTCCAAAAATCTGCAATAACCACGTGTTATCCTTCTTGGTCAAGTGACTATTCTCATTTGTTCAACTAACATAAATATACTCAAAAAACATGCATAAAATATGAAAAATGGTGGATTGATGAAGAACAGTTAAGCAAAATGAGCCCAATAAGTTACCCAATTCCGGGGCTCATCATCACCCCCCTGCTAAATGGGTTTCTCATCCTCTGAGCAACTAATCCAGCTCATCATCCTTGATTGTCTTGACCGCCTCTCTCACATCCTAGGCCTCCGAGGTGATATCTTCTTCATGGTCATGAAATCCTGCTTTTCTTTCCACTTCTTCCCACTGCCTGTGTTCCTCCTCTTCTTTGACTCCTTCCAACAGCCCCAAAAGCAAGGGAGGACTGAACTTTAGGTCGATCCAGTTGGCCTGAAGATTCTGCATGGACTGTTTGTAGAAGGGTACTCTTGCCAAGGCCTCCCTCATCCTTGTTTGGGAGTAGTATTCTCTTATTTTTAGGCTATGGGACAGTGTGTTCCACCTCCGTGTGCAAGCATGAACACAGTTATCCCCCAACAATCTTTCCATGTCCTCAAAATGGGCTATGGCTTGAGATTTTCGTTCAATATAATCTGGTAGGGCCTGAGAGTTATTGGCCAAGTGCTGGTGGACGTATATTAATGCTGAGGGATCCTCCGTCTCTGCTCTGATCATTAGTGGTTCCCTTAGTTCCCTGTCCATAACATTCTTGATCTATGCTGCTCTCTTTTCTTCATGATTTAGCCAAGAGGCCATGGCCATAAGTTGAACATCTCCTACCACAGCGTTGGGGTCCCACAAATTCATGTTGGGAAGGGCCAAGTTGTGTAAGTAGAACTCTGATAATTTGGCCTTGTCCTCTGATTAGCTACTGTCACATAAAGCCATGAATTGATGGTAGTTTTGAAATGGAGTGGTTACCCTTTGGGCCAAGGTGTTAATCTGGAACTTCAACCATTGATCCTTAAGGTATAAGGCATATGATTTGGCAGGTTGCCTACACTGCATGGCCTCTACTGCCCAGCTGGCCATGCAAGCTAGTTGGGCTTCCTTCTCTTGTACCTGTTGCCTTAGAGATTGTATCTCTTGTGCTGCTTGCAATTCCTTCTCCTGTAGCTGTCTAGTTAGTGCCTCAATTTCAGCCTACAGCCCATCTCTCCTCTGTTGTTCATCAGGGGTTTCTTTGTATTCTGTGGGCTTTTCCTGTTGCTGCTGTTCTCCCAAGATGTGGGGCCTGTCTTCCTTATAGTGTCCCTGTAACTATAGCTATTGTTTTAGCAGCTCATTTTCTTCCTGTAGCTTGGCCCGCTGACTGCTTTTCACATGTCTTACCATAGCCAATTCCTTTCTTGCCTCCTTGAGTTGTTCTTCCAGGGGACCTATGACTGCCACACCCTTGGACTTGGCAATTTTCATCCAAGTGTGGGTCCTCACTCTCTCTTCTTCTAGTGCAAAGAAAAGTGGCATTGCGAATTTTTGAGGAATTATCTTTCCGGCCTCTAACAGGTTATAGTAGGAGCCCAAGCTAGGTTGGGGGCTTGGTTCCAAAATGTTCTCAGCCTTTTCTTCCTCCTGTGATGATTTAGCTGCCTTTTCTTCCAATTCATCGGTCTCCTTTAGCTTAGCCAGTGTTTCCCATAGAACTGTCTCAGCTTCCTGTAGAGATGTCTTTGTGTCCATCATTTTAATCCTTTCTCTCCAGGTGGACGTTTTAGGGCTTCCTCATTCATAGGTGATGGATGCCTTTGAAGGAGACTTTTCCTTTTGTTTAGCTGTGGTGTCCTCAATCATAATTGGCTCCTTTGACTATAGCTAGGGTCTGCCAGCTTTGATCCACGTGCTCCTTCTTGCCTTAAAGTACATGGAGGGCTCCCTTTTTCGCTTCCCTTTTTGTTTTGGAGATGTGCTTAAGGCAGCCAGCATAGCTGCTACTTCCCTGGAAAAAATCTCAGGTGACTGCTCCTCTTGCTGTTCTATTTTCATGCTTCCTGTAGAAAGTCCTGTGCCAACTGTTTCGATCTGCTTGGCTGGATGTGTCTTTCCTTTTAATTTTTGTGTGGTTGCCTTGGATGTGACACTCTTTAGTTGGACTTTTTCAGTCCTCTCAACTCTACTCTACAATCGTTTTTCCCTGGTTGTTTGTCCCATTGTTCCTCCCACTGTTTTGGGCTCAGCAATTTGGCCCTTTCCACGTTCCTCTTTCTGTCCTTTTTGTGTTTGTTTGCCTTGTGTTTCCTTACCACCGGTTTTCTCTCCTGCTTCAGTGTGCCCCCCTTCTTCACTATTGGATGAGGTGAGCTCCTTGGCCAAAATTCGAATATCGTCATCTCTGGACATATTTCGGAAAATCTCCCAAGAGAGGGGGACAGTGTAGGTGTGGAGGGCATCTTCCACTAAAAGTTTGATGAGCCCATGATGGGCTAACTGATCCGGTGTCCCTTCCTTCAATTTTGTGCCACATTCAATCAATGATTGCAGAAGAAAATAGGGGATGCTCAACTTCTTTTCTGGAGGTAAATCCATTCCATGTCTTAGTTCACTTAGCCACCTGAAATGATAACTGTAGACAATGTTGAACCTCCCTTCACAGGTAATGTATTTCATGATTTGGAAACTGACTTCGCTCCAAAGAGGATGTAAGCTGGCTCTCCAGACCTCGTTCTTGTCTTTTGCAGGATGTTCCTCTGGCAGAAAGAATGATTTCTTGGCTGCTTGGCCCAATGACCTCTCTTCTTTGCTCCAAGGTATCCCTAATGGCAGACCAGTAACTCGACTAATGAGCTCAGGGGTAAGCTCTAGGGTCAACCCTCTGAAATTCACTATGGCTTGTGTCTTTCATTTAGGTTGCAGGGACATTAAAAATTCCTCCGTTATCTCATCGCCATGACCCTCAATTTTGTCACAAAAGGACATCCAATTGGCGCGGGTGAAGAGGTTCACCACCTCAGGATGCTCGCGCAACTTACTGGGGTCTGAGGGTTCTTTCCTGATAAACCCCCTTGGCATGGTGAGAGTGCTCTGTTTTATGCTCTGATTAGAAAGGAGAATTCCATTTATGGTTTCCTCCCTTAAACTTCAAAAAGGGGTCTCTCGGGTGTTCAAATTTTAATTAGCACCAATTCCCTGGCTCTAAGGCTGTTGTTGCCCAAAACTCGGCTGTCCGTTTATGAAAGGAAAAATTGGGTTTCCACAGACCGAGTACAGAGCTCAATTTTTATCCCCAGCATACATACAACCATGTATTTTCAAATTCTTCATACACAGGCTAGCCCTCACAGTTGCGCATCTTTCCTACAAGAGAAATTTTTTAACAAGAACCGTGGAGGAGAATTTTGACACAAAACTGACTAAGAAATTCCGTGCAACACACAGGCAAACTGCTATTTCCAACTCCTAGGTAGACTTGTCTCTGACTCTCCAATTCAAGACAGTTCAATTCACCACCTTTTCCAAACATACCATGCATGGAAGAGTGTTTTCGAGCCTACCTCTCTCAGAACTCCAAATTTGATGAAGAAAATTCCAGGCTTCCTTGCTTCGGAAAACTGTGCCGTACTTCCTGTAGAGCCTCTTCCTGTAGAACTCTTGCCGGCTTCTGTAGGATGTCATTGTGCCTCTGAACGAGCCCAGTATGCAGGAGATTTTTGAAACAGGCTGAAAAGCTCGGTGGAGGATGACGGGTTAACAAATTTTGGAAGCAGAGGATGCGTACTTCGGCCGAGGATGTTGCAAGTGCAAATGAACAGCAGGTGGTGAGATTCTTCAGTCAAGCATCTTTTAACTGCGGCGCAATTCGTGGCGAGGGGATGAGGTGGCCAGACCGAACCGTTGATCCAACGTCACGACCATCATTTCTCTGTGTGTCCCTGACCGCCATTACCTCTCCTTTGCCATTAATCGTTGCCACCACTGCCAGTCCCGACAATTTTCCCCGACTGGACACTCCACACATGTCGGCTGCACATCTTGTTGGCAGTTTTGAACGTAACTGACCTTGTTCAGATCCCACGAATCTACGTAACTGGCTGAGGGTGGCTAGTTGACTGGCCACTGATCCCGTTCAATCCGAACCATTTTCACAGACATGCAGTTTTCAAAATATAGTTTATGCAATTGAGGAATGAGTTTAGACACTTACCTGCGTGGCCATGGATGCATTATGTAGACTTCGGGTCTTGGAACCACTACTTCGCTTGCTGCTGCCTCGTGCAGGGGTGTTAGAATCCATTCCTTCATTTGTTGATGCTGTATGCATGGGTTTTGGAACCCGATCCTTCGGTTGTCAACACTGCATGCACGTGTTCTGTTTGGTTTCGGCTGCCGAGGATGTTTTCACGTCCAAGAGGAGCCTTTAGCATGTTTCCTTCATTGGTTTTGGCTGTCCCTGCCTCCAGAGTATGTATTTCAGAGGGATCAGCTGCTACAGGATTCCTGTAGGATGTCCTGTAGCTGCTTCTCCTCTTGGGATGCAGGCTAAACAAGCAGGGCTATATTGCTGATGAGGGATTCGTTGATGCAGAGTCGAGATGGAGCTTGGGTAGGTAGAGTGTGCGAGACTTTGTTGCTTGACTTGTCACTAAAAATTCTTGCTGTCAATCTGAGGAAAACAGGGTTTCTTGTATGACTGCATAGGAACACATAACCAGGTGGGTGATAGAGGTGTAAAGAGACGAAACAGGGTGCCATATGGTGATGGGTGGAAACAGGGGTGGCTACAATCCTAACAAATAGATTCCAACGTTCAGATTCCCCTCTAAAATCAAATTTGGCTTGCCCGAAGGTTCTACAGGATGTTTCCTGTAGAAATACAGAACTTCCTGTAGAAAGCCCAGAACTTCCTGTAGAAGGTGGAATCTTGACCTAAATGTGATCAAATCCTAGGAAAGGCGAGTGGTCATGGAGGGAGTGTATGTAGGGATGTCCTATAGCCTGGTATGGACCCCTATCCTTGTTTTGCGTGACCCTTCTTACCTACAATGTATTCCCTGCAACCTGAAATTCTTTCACAAAGATTAGGCCTGTTTTTTTTTTGTTTTTCATTTTTTTTTGTTTTGTTTTTTTTTTTGAGAGACAACTGGGGCGCCTCCATGAGGTTTTCACCCTCACTGTCTGCCCTTGGCACCTCGAAGAGGTTTTCACCCAAGGATGTTTTTATTCCATGTTTTTGCATTTTTTTTTTTTTGAGAGACAACTGGGGCGCCTCCATGAGGTTTTCACCCTCATTGTCTGCCCCGGGCGCCTCTAAGAAGTTTTCACGACCATCATTTCTCTGCATGTCCCTGACCGCCATCACCTCCCCTCTGCCATTAACCATCGCCACCACTGCCAGTCCTGATGATTTTCCCCAACTGGACACTCCACACGTGTTGGCTGCACATCTCGTTGGAAGTTTTGAATGTAACTGAGCTTGTTCGGATCCCACGAAGCTATGTAACTAGTTGAGGGTGGCTAGTTGACTGGCCACTGATCCCGTTCAATCCGAACCATTTTCACAGTCATGCAGTTTTTGAAATAGAGTTTATGCAATTGACGAATGAGTTTAGACACTTACCTGCATGGCCGTGGATGCGTTATGTAGACTTCAGGTCTTGGAACCACTGCTTCGCTTGCTGCTGCCTCGTGCACGGGTGTTAGAACCCATTCCTTCATTTGTTGATGCTATATGCACGGGTTTTGGAACCCGATCCTTTGGTTGTCAACACTGCATGCACAGGTTCTGTTTGGTTTCGATTGCCGAGGATGTTTTCACGTCCAAGATGAGCCTTTAACATGTTCCCTTCATTGGTTTCGGCTGTCCCTGCCTCCAGAGTATGTCTTCCAGAGGGATCAGCTGCTACAGGATTCCTGTAGGATGTCCTGTAGCTGCTTCTCCTCCTGGGATGCAGGCTAAACAAGCAAGGCTATATTGCTGAAGAGGGATTTGTTGAAGCAGAGTTGAGATGGAGCTTGGACAGGTAGGGTGTGCGAGACTTTGTTGCTTGACTTGTCACTAAAAATTCTTGCTGTCAATCTTAGGAAAACAGGGTTTCTTGTATGACTGCATAGGAACACATAACCAGGTGGGTGACAGAGGTGTAAAGAGATGGAATAGGGTGCCATATGGTGATGGGTGGAAACAGGGGTGGCTGCAGGCCTAACAAACAGATTCCAACCTTCATATTCCCCTCCAAAATCAAATTTGGCTCACCCAAAGGTTCTATAGGATGTTCCCTGTAGAAATACAGAACTTTCTGTAGAAAGCCCAGAACTTCCGCTAGAAGGTGGAATCTTGACCTGAATGTGATCAAATCCTAGGAAAGGTGAGTGGTCATGGAGGGAGTGTATGTAGGGATGTCTTGTAGCCTGGTACGGACCCCTATCCTTGTTTTGCGGGACCCTCCTTACCTGCAATGTATTCCCTGCAACCTGCAATTATTTCACAGAGATTAGCCCTGTTTTTTTTTGTTTTTTTGTTTTTGTTTTGTTTTTTTTTTGAGAGACAGCTGCGGCGCCTCCATGAGGTTTTCACCCTCACTGTCTACCCTGGGCACCTCGAAGAGGTTTTCACCCAAGGATGTTTTTATTCCATGTTTCTGCATTTTTTTTTTTTGAGATACAGCTGGGGCGCCTCCATGAGGTTTTCACCCTCACTGTCTGCCCTGGGCGCCTCTAAGAAGTTTTCACCCAGGGATCATTTTATTCCATTTTTTTTTTTTTTTTGATGATCAAGGTGTGGGTGGAGTAGAGACAGAGCCCTGCTCCACTACCAGCACTGATTTGTCCAAAGTTTCAATGAACTCCCACCTCAAAAGGGGTTTCCTGTAGATTTTCAATCGATGCCCATTGACGAGTATGGGGATGGCTTCTTCATCAATGGCCTTGATAAGGATTGAACCATTGTCGTTGCATTTCTCCACTGTATATGGTCCTAACCACCTTGTCCTCAGTTTCCCTTTGAAATCCTTATATCTTGAGTCATACAGTAGCGCCCAATCTCTTGGCTGGAATTGCTTTTCATTAAGGTGCCGATCATGCCATATCTTTCTTTGGAGTTGAACCAATTCTGAGTGGAGGAGGGCCTGCATTATTTATTCATCTAATCCATTCAGCTGCAGTAATCTTTCCCATTGCGCATGGTTGAGATCTAGGTCTAGCAGAGTTGCCACCCTCAATGTGTTGTACTCGAATTCTATGGATAACAAAGCTTTCTTCCCGTAGACCAGCTCATAAGGTGTGAAACCTGTTGTAGTTTTCCAAGTGGTGTTGTAGGCCCAGGTGGCCTCAACCAGGTGATCTGCCCAATCCTTTCTGCTGCTGTTCACCACCTTAGTCAGAATCTCTTCCAACGCTCTATTAGTGACTTCCACCTACCCATTTGCTTGTGGGTGATACGGGGTGGAAGGTCTGTGCTTAATATTGTGATGAGTGAGTAGGTCTTCAATCAAGTTAGAGGTGAACTGGCTTCCTTGATCGGTGACTAACACTCTTGGGTAGCCAAACTTCTAGAAGATATTTTCCCTTAAAAACTCAGCCACTTTTTCTTCTGTCGCTGCCTTGATTGCCTTTGTTTCTGTCCACTTTGTCAGGTAGTCGGTGCACACAATGATGTAAGACCTTTGCTTTGAAGGAGGGTTGATAGGACCAACAAAATCCATGCCCCACTTCTCAAATGGCTTGAAGGTCACTTGAGGTTGGAGGGGCATTTCATCCCTTGGAGTCGGTTTCCCCATCCTCTGACATCGGTCACATTGGCTGATGTATCTTCTGACATCTTGATGAAGAGTAGGCCAATAGTAGCCTGCCTGTAGAATTTTGAAGGCAGTCCTTTTTGCTGTAAAGTGGCCTCCACAGGGCCCATCGTGATAGGTTAGGAGGATGTCAAAGACTTCCTCCTCCCTAACACAACGCCTCAAGATCTGATCTGGGCCAAGTTTAAACAGGTTACCCCTGATCCAAGTGAATGGGGCACTCGTCCTCACAATTATGCTCTTCTCCTTTGAGGATAGGTGCGGAGGTAACTTTGTTGAGACCAAGTAATTTTCTATATGAGCAAACCATGGAGAGAGTACTGAGATAGAAAACAGGTGTTCATCTGGCATCTGGTCACCCACTGTCCCTTCTTCACCTGCAGGCAAATCCAATCTAGACAAGAAGTCAGCAATAACATTTTTGTTACCTGGCTTGTCGACAATGGTCAAATCAAATTGTTGCAACAAAAGTAACCATCTAATGATACGAGCATTTACATCAGGCTTATTCATTAAATATCTAATTGTAGCATGATCAGTGTGCACGAATGTTTGATAACCAATGATGTAGTGTATGAACTTGTTTAGGGAATGGATTACAGCCAGAAATTCTTTTTCGGTTACAGTGTAGTTCATCTTTGCCTTGGACAGGTTTTTGATGACAAAGTATATGGCATATGGTAGTTTCTCCTCAACTTGTCCTAAGGCTGCCCCTATGGCTTTGTTCGAGGCATCGGTGTGGATGTGGAAAGGTAGGGCCCAGTTTGGACCTCCAAGATCGGGGCAGACACCAGCTTATCTTTCAACTCATCCAGAGCCCTTTGACAGTCGTCGGTCCATTTAAACTCAACATCTTTCCCTAATAGGCCAAACAATGGTGAGGCTAGCTTACTGAAATCTTTAATGAATCTTCTATAATATCCTGCTAAGCCTAGAAAACTCCGAACATCTCTTACCTTTTGAGGAGGTGGAACCTTTTGGATGATAGCAATTTTGTTAGGATCCACCTGTAATCCTTGCTGAGAAATGGTATGACCTAGCACAGTCCCTTCCGTCATTAGGAATTCACATTTTTCGGGACTGAGGGACAGGTTCATCTCAATGAACTTGGTTAAACCTTTTCCCAAGTTAGTCAATGCTTCTTGGAAGTTGGACCCATAAGGAGTAAAGTCATCCATATAGATTTCCACCGAATCGTGAACTAGCTCAGCAAATATGCTCAATACTGCTCTCTGGAAAGTGGCAGGAGCATTGCATAGCCCAAAGGGAAGGATTCGGTAGGCAAAGGTACCCCATGGACAAGTGAAGGTGGTCTTATCTTGTTCCTCCGGGCTGATTTGGATCTGATTATACCCACTGAACCCATCTAGGAAAGAGAAGAACTTCTTCCTTGCCAGTCCATCCAACACTTGATCTATGAAAGGAAAAGGGAAATGGTCTTTCTTGGTGGCTTTGTTAATTTCTCGGTAATCTACACAGATTCTCCACTTCCCATTTTTCTTGGGCACAAGCACCAGAGGTGAGACCCACTCACTATCAGAGATGGGGTAGATGAATCCTTCATCCAATAACTTTTGCAATTCTTCTTTGACAATGTCTTTAAGGGCTGGATTCATTCTCCTCTGAGGCTGCCTCACTGGTTTACAATCCTCTTTAATGTAAATTTGATGGGTACAGACCGAAGGGTGGACTCCCTTCATCTCCTTATAGCTCCAAGTGAAATCATCCAAATGATGGTTCAATAAGCTACACAACTCCTTCTCCTGGGAGGGAGATAGGGATGAGTTGATCTTTAAGGTTCTTTTGGGGCCAAATTCCACATTCTTAAATCTGGGAGACATTAGAACAACCACACATAGATCCATTAAAGTGTTGGCTTGGGTACCTTCCACCAACTCTTCTAATGACAGTGCACCGGGAGGTGGATTTTGAATCAAATTCTCAATCAAGTCATCCTCAGTTTGAGGGCTTCCCCTGGTGGCTTCTACTGTGCACAATGGTGCAGAGTAGACCTCATCCTCATCTCCCTCTTCCAACCAGAGTGGTAAGTCATGTTCTAGCAGTGGTTGGGAAGAAGGGTATAGGACTAGCTACTTGGTCATAGGACCATTCTTGATGGTCATGCTCCCAGCTCGACAACTGATGTAAGCATCCGCAGTAGCTAACCAAGGCTTTCCCAAAATGAGGGGGTATCCAGTGAGTTTTTCCTTTGGCTGAAGGACCAAGAAGTCCGCAGGGTACTCCCAAGAGTCAACAGAGACCAGGACATCTTCCACAATCCCTTCGGGAGTCACGGGGGAGCGGTCTGCTAACTG
>APFE030966212.1:0-25558 GCA_000404065.3 Pinus taeda | reverse complement strand
TTGCCCTTTTTTATATTGGATGAATTCTTTTATTTTTAATTTTAATGATCTTTATTTTTATGCATTTTTTAGGTTTCAAGTTAATCTATTTACACAATGAATTTTTTTGCCCTCTAGTCATGAATTTGTAAATTTATTTTGTATTTTATTACATTTATCTTATAAATTTTTGAGTTTTCCATCAAATATTTAAATCTCATTTTTCAAACTTTTAATTAAAATAAATTATAAATCTAAATATAATGTATTTTAAATTAATTTTAGTGATTGCATTTTAAAGGAAGCTACTTGTTAAAAAAAATGTATTTGATTGTATGACATTTAATTCTATAATTTTAATAGCCTGTGGTTTACAATAGTTTAATATAATGTAAGTATTTGAAAATTAGATGTTTGAGAGACATGCACATTTTTTGAAAAAAAATGTATATTGTGTTTGTATGGTATTATAATTTTATATTGTATATTAAACTGTATTTGGTTATTAAAAAAATGTGTGATATTTTCTTGAAATGTTTAACTTTTTAATTAATTCTATTGTGATTTATGTATGGGATATTATATGTATTTTGAATAGGTTTAAAGTATGCGTGTTTTAAAATAATTTAAATACATTGAAATTTTATGTTGCATAGTGAATGGTAAAAAATATCTATTTGATGTATGACATTTAATTCTATAATTTTAAATTTCATAATCAACAATCCTTTTTCATATTTTTTCATGAAATGATTATATATAATAAACTAACATTGTTTGTTATACAATAGTTTAAAATAATGCAAGTACTTGGAAATTTGATGTTTTAGAGACATAACATTTCAAAATTTCGTGTTGTGTTTGTATGATATTATAATTTTATGTTGTATATTAAACTATATCTTTTATAATAAAAAATGCTTGATTTTTACCTGAAATGTTTAAATTTTTAATTAATTCTCTAGTGATTTTTGTATGCCTATCTTATATGTATTTTGAATTAATTTCAACTTAAAATTTGTGTATTATAAAATAATTTTATATATATCTATATATATATTTGGGTGGATATAAAAAAAAAAGGTTATACATAGATTCATGGTCTGGTGTACTATATTAAAATAATCAAGTACTTGGAATCTCATGTTGAGAACATAAAACATTTAAAAAAATTGTATTGTATTTTTGTATGAATATTATAATTCTATATTGTATATTAAACTATATTTGTTTATAAAAAAAAATGTGTGATCTTTTTTTTGAAATGTTTAAATTTTTAATTAATTGTACTCTGATTTTTATATGCTATATTATATGTATTTTGAATTAATTTGAATACAAATGTATAGAATTTGTGTATTTTAAAATAATATAAATGCATTGAAATTTGAAGTTTTGAAGAGTGACTTGTAAAAAAATAAAATACATTTAATTGTATAACATTTAGTTCTGTAATTAAATTACATATTCAATTATGCTTACCCCAATAATTTCAGATTTTTCATGAAATGTTTAGCTATAATAAATTCATTTTGTTTTTAGAAAAAGACGATGCTATGAACAAATAGACAACTCGTTACGTTACGTGAATGGGTAAGCTACATGAAATTCACCCAGAAAAAAGCACGAGAGCTATCTTGATGAACTAATCACCCGGCAAGTAGCCATTGAGGAAATGCGACCGAACAAGGGAGGTATTGTCAATAGCAAGTAGAGTTAGAGGAGAAAGAGAGAAACCTCGAAGCCATGAGCCGGAAAAAGCCAACTCTACGGGAGAGAGAAAAAATTGAAATTGCCCGAGGATGCATTGGGCAAAGGAGTTAAGGGAAACATTCTTAACCCTCCAATGAATTTGAGCCGTGGAGAACAGTCGATGGGGTGACCATACCCATAAAGTGATAAAAAGGTGGAGAGCAACAAGAATTATCTAGAACTTCGTTCCTACCATCTGTTGGGGTTGGGAATCCAAGGTTTAACGGGTTAGGATATAGAATCATTAAATTGAATGATGCTAACTATGTAATACCATTAATTACAGCAAAATCATTACATAAATAACAATTGCAATTTGCATTAAATCACTGATTCAATGGATAATTGTAAAATGCATGCAATGGGTTTTTTTGAGAATCTAAATTATGGTTTTCCTAATTAACAATTCAGGGTTTAAATATATTATAATTTCCCTTCTATTCAAACTCCACGTAAAGATAGACCCCACTTAAAGAATTAATGATCTCCCATTCTTTGGATTTCTCAGAGTGTATTTAAGAGCTGGGATAATCTTCAAAGCTTCTTTTCATTCAATGTTCTTGAATAGGATTTCTAAGACTGTATTTAAGAGCTTGGGATAATCTTCAAAGCTTCTTTTCATTCAATGTTCTTGGATAGTTACAGGTATATTTTCTTTTAGGTACTTATAGTTATATTTTCTTTTATAATGTTTGTTTTTAATAGTTCAGAGTTATATTTTTCATTATTAGTTGTTTTGTTTTAGCTTTTAAAGAAACCCGTTAAAGTTTAAATCTAAAGGATTTGATAGCGAGCTAAACCCGCCAAACCCATAATCACATCATACCCATGTATACAGCATATCTCAGTATTTTCCCCAAATCAAATTCTTAATACTCTACAAAGTCACACTCAATATAGGCCCTTTAAACTTAATCGAGATTGACATTTACAATCTCCACCAGCGCACATGGGATTATTAACCTTCAAGGTTTATTCAACATACAGTTTCTCTATTCAAAAGTCTGGTCAATAATACTTTTGATGACATCATCTAAAAGGTTCATGCCTGACTCAGCAAGTGTGGCCACTACCATACTTTTCACCTCTTGTCTCTCAATAAAGCCTTGCTGCTTTAAGTCATAGAGTTCAAAGGAAAAGTCAATTTTTCCATCTATTGGAGCATTTGGATGAAACACTGAGAGTGCGCGGGCAAACTCTTCAAAACCCAGTGCGTTCTTGTGCTTTATGTCAAAAAAATCGAAAACTCTATCTGCAAACAGACTCTCTTTCTTATTGCTTTAAATAATGCCAGTTGAAACTCTTCCTTGCTGACAGGACCATCATCACAACAGTGCTACTATTCTTCTTAAATAATTCATATAATGCTTCTATTCAGCTCACACTGAAAACAGTTTCACTTACCACTTTCTGAGGGTTTCTAAGGCAGCGAGGTCGCATGAAAGACTTTATGCCAGGACAAGGCAATAGACGATCCCATACATAGCCAATTTCCTCCAAGCACTGCACCATTATAGTATAAACTCATAACCATCCTCCATGCCGGTGTTATGAAAATGTAGTGGCTTCCAAATTTCTGAACGACCGCCTCAGACCCGTTTCGCAAAAGATCCCATCAAACATCTCTTCCTTTCCGAGAGAGCAGATAAAAATAGGCCATATATAAATTTCTTAAAAATAAAAAGGGGTCAATTGAGAATGGCTGCTTCTGCTTCGCACTATCCAGGCCTGCATTTGAATGTAATACTCCCCAAACTCAGAAGGTGCAGTTATCCCACGATGCTATGATACTTAGCGTTTAAGAATCTCTCCCATGCGATCTCAATGGGAAATCATCATTTCCTAGGATGAATGTCATTTAATTATGGCCAGTTCAACAACGCCGATGCAAAATCTCCGGACCCGATGCACTTCTGAGTTGTAATTAATTCACTCCCCTCCCAGAGATGCGCAATTTAAGAACCAGCCACATGTATCCACTACATCCAAATGTATCCCAAACCCTCTACGCAACCATACAGTAAGTATGTAACCAAAGATTCTTCAAAGGAATTCTAAACATATGTTATGCAGACTATACATATATTCACTTAGGCAGCCGTAATACATCGCCAATTCCGCTTGCTGCTGGTCGGTCCAATTTGTAAGTTCTTCACCTCTTAGGCAAGCTATCCGCAGGCAATTCTGGCAGCCCTTCAGGATCAATTGCCACATATATTCGCACCTCCACTTCCAATTCTCGGTGTCACGCCCCCAATCTATTTTTTTCTAATTGGGCGGGTGCGGCACCACCATGTACTCCAATTGGTTTTAAAGGAGGGCACGTGGACTACGCCTCTTCTTCACAACACTCAATTCTCTTCATCGAATTAGTGTTAATCCTTTATAAATCGAATTCAAAATACATAAGCCGAATTCTCATAACCGAATTATAAACCGAATAGACAAACCATAAACTTATAACTCACAATTATAATTTATGTTTTGTGTTAACTTTATAAACCTGCGTTCTTATCTTTAACCGATATTATTAACCCTCTGAACAATATCAAAAGACTTGACACAGAATTAAACGGGAGGGGAAACTCCCAACCAAGTGCGCCCTCAATTTTCCATTACTTTATAAATCTTTACAATCCCGTGCGCCCTCGGCCTGCACGTTCGACTAGTTTACAACCGGCTAAACAACCTTACAATACTTCGACCTTTTCGGCCAAGCGCGCGCTCTACCTGTGCCTTACTTGCCAAGACCGGCGTATGCATCCCGTCTAACCTTGTTGTCTGTTCATCGACCGTCCACCCTTGCGTCCACACTTCGCTGTAAAATTTGATCCTACTGCAACGCCTTGCTAGAACGACCGTGTCCCTTACATCTGTGTTACGCACTGTTTAGAACCGCGCCCTTCGTTGAAGGCTTGAGTCATCGATCGAATAATTCGTTGTTCGTTGGTTGGTTGTCTCAAATGGACCTCAGCCTTGCTGTTTATATAGCTTGCCTCCACCATATGAGAAGGGGTGTCGGTATTAAAGCCGACCCTCGAATTGCAATACTTCGCCCATCTCCCGACCGAGCCGACGTATTGTTTTAATTTTATAATTGTTTCCGTTTATCCCTCCGGCGGGTCGGCCCTTGTCATACAAGGCCGCCCACGCCGAGGTATAAACTTTCGGCTAAGTGTTTATCCCGCGCGCCCATGTGTGTTGTTCGCTGCCAACGTCCATGCTTGTCCGCTGCCATACATCCATGTTGTCCGCTGCCTTGCGTCGCTGCCATACGTTCATGCTGTCCGTTGCCTTGTGTCGTTCACACTTGGTCGTTCGGGCACTCGCCTCCATCGTTCAACCCTTTTCCCGATGTGTCGTTCGGTGCGGGTGGGCGCACCCTCCGTGCGGCCCACCGCTCGCTTAGTCGTTTCGTCCGTGTACCTCTACCGGACTGTCATGTACACGGCATGCCTGCTTAGCCGCCTTGTCGTGTAGACCATCCAACTTCCCGTTTGCTCCTGCCACATCCGCCGTTTGATGTACCCACTGTCGTTCAAGGCGTCCGCCCCTCCGGCGTGGGTCGCCCTCGGGTCGCCCGCCCGATGAGCGCGGAGCCCTTCTATGTATGTAATTTGCCCGTCGTTCCGCCCAAGTCTTATTGTTTGCCAAGTGAAGTTCGGTTCCGCCCGTCATTTGGGTCGCCCGCCTGTCGTGCGGCGCGCCCGATTCTTCAGGGCGTGATATCCTCCCCCACCTTATTTCGTTGTCGTCCCAACAACATCCCGGCAGCCCTCGTCGATCCTCCACATCAAGTCACTCTCCCGTTCCATGATCTAAAGCGTGTGTCTGGAAGTATGCATCCCATACTACATCAAGGTCAGAATTTATTCATCAACCTTGGCTCCCCAATGTATCGAATCTCCAAGTCCACCGTGTTCTTCTTCACCCGAATGCCTAAGTAGTCCCGCCCTACCATCGGTCATCCAACTTCTATTTTGGTTCGGGTACCAACCCCATTAGTAACCAACATGTAGGCTCTCCAAATGATCCTGCCTCATTCGGTTCACCCTTTGTCTTTGTTTTATGATCCCCCTGCCTAGGATCCATGGAACCCCATTTTTCCACTGCACACTGGGATCGTCACGCCTGCTCAATCAACTTGAGGGCTCACTGCCTTGAGCAGTCAACAATGAGCCCAACTTCAACATCAACTAAGAGGATAAGAAGGCCAAGAAGCTTCCTCCCTAACTCTCGTCTACCCACGTGTCGGATTGATGCTGTGTCCTTAAGTACTTATGCACAGCTTCAACCTCCTCCATGCTGCACCCAAGTTTTCCCAACTTGTCTTTTGTTAGTTGAAAGTCGTATATGCCCATGGCATATCTGCAAAAATTTATTATCTCCGTCGGGTCCCTCCCTTCATAACCCTCGTCCTTCCTTGCTTTTGAGGTAGTGTCTGGTTCTGCCTTAGATACAATTCCTTCTCGATGATTGTTTGGAGGAGGCATCCCCAACAAGTCCTCCCAAGAACGGGGAGCTTTCCCCTTGCTCCTTTCGTCCTTCTTCCTTGTTTTGAAGATAAAGTCGATGAACTTCCATTCGTGCGTTGTTTGGACTATACTCCCAAATGTTCCTGGTCCCTCATCTGCATGCTTTACATTCGGGTCCTTGGGATATAAAATCACAGACGTTATCCTTGGTTTGTACCCCAAACAACTCCTTCTACTCATAGGTATCATCAGGTTACTCCTTTCAGCAGTGATTAAGAGGATGTCCCGGTCCATCATCGGTATGGCCTGCGCAAGTCTCATGAAGTCTAGCCCCAACACCATCGAATGATCATCCATATACATAACTCTTAAATCTAGCTTTCCGAACCATGATCCGACTCTTATCTGAGCATCCTTTAACAATCCATCGATATCTTTGATAGGAGAGTTAACCGTCTTGTAGGCGGTGCTCTCCCTTTCCATCTTTGTTTTCTTACCAAAAAATCTTGCGGTCTTTCTACTTATGAAACTATGGGTGGCCCCCGTATCAGCCAAGGCCGCCAATCTCTTTCCTTTCACCGTTGCGTCCACAAAACTTAGCTTTAAAGAATCATCTCCCTTTTTTGGCTTCGTTTTACGCCTCACCTCAGCAACCTATTTCAAAAAGTCATCCTCAGATGTGTCGGCAACCCTACACTCCTTTTCTGCATTCCTCTTGAGGTACCTAACTTTGTCTTGCTTGTTAGGAGAATCCGGTTTCGGTTCGTCCTGCTTCGTTCCAGGCTCCCCTTCTACCGCGTTCTGCTCGAACGTATTGCTGGACGGTTCGTCGACCAAGTCCATGGCACTAAACTTTCGGAGGTCCATGGGATGGTCTCGGTAGTGAGCTACCAACTCGCTGAGGTGGTCGAGTTCTTCCTGCTCGATTACGACCGTTTTCTTGTCAAGAAGTTTCTTTTCTATCTCCTTCTCGATATGCTTGATCTTCATTTCTGCTCTCGAGCCTTCCTCCCTTAGCCAAGCCTTCTCATCGAAGAGCTCCTGGAGGCCCAATTTACTTAGGTATATTTCTTCCTCGATCTCATCGAGTTCAGCGTCCGTGCCTTCGTACTGGTTTTTGAGTTCTTTCAACTCTTTCCTGAGCTCTGAACAACCTTCTCGAATCTTTTTGTTTTCGGCCTTCATTGCAACCCAGTGAGAGCTTAATCTACTCACGTTCTCCAATACCTTGTACTAGAGCGTTTTGACTGTGCCATGGTTATCATTGTCCACCATCTCGTTCTTGTCAATGTTCTCCATGCTTCCTGTGCAGATTCACCTTCAATTTTCAACTTGGATTCCCAAGTTCTAATGAACGACTTGCTTCAACCAACTCACCCTGAGCTTTAGCACTAATTGTTACGCTTCGTATCAGCTTCACGTTTCGACCTTAGAAACAGCTCTGCGGCACTTCTCCTGGGCAACCTGTTCAACTTGTCTCCAACCGAAGCTCCCACCTCTGTCAATTGTCACGAACAATCTGTTCACCAGCTCCAACCGAGCTCTAATACCATCTTTCACGCCCCCAATATATTTTTTTCTAATTAGGCGAGTGCGGCACCACCGTGTACTCCAAGTGGTTTTAGAGGAGGGCATGTGGACTACGCCTCTTCTTCACAACACTCAATTCTCTTCGTCGAATTAGTGTTAATCCTTTATAAACCGAATTCAAAATACATAAGCTGAATTCTCATAACCGAATTATAAACCGAACAGACAAACCATAAACTTATAACTCACAATTATAATTTATGTTTTGTGTTAACTTTATAAACCTGCGTTCTTATCTTTAACCGATATTATTAACCCTCTGAACAATATCAAAAGACTTGACACAGAATTAAATGGGAGGGGCAACTCCCAACCAAGTGTGCCCTCAATTTTCCATTAATTTATAAATCTTTACAATCCCGTGCGCCCTCGGCCTGCACGTTCGACTAGTTTACAACCGGCTAAACAGCCTTACAATACTTCGACCTTTTCGGCCAAGCGCGCGCTCTACCTGCACCTTACTTGCCAAGACCGGCGTATGCAACCCGTCTAACCTTACTGTCTGTTCGTCGACCGTCCACCCTTGCGTCCACACTTCGCTGTAAAAACCGATCCTACTGCAACGCCTTGCTAGAACGACCGTGTCCCTTACATCTGTGTTGTGCACTGTTTAGAACCGCGCCCTTCGTTGAAGGCTTGAGTCACCGATCGAATAAGTCGTTGTTCATTGGTTGGTTGTCTCAAATGGACCTCAGCCTTGCCGTTTATATAGCTTGCCTCCGCCATATGAGAAGGGGTGTCGGTATTAAAGCCGACCCCCAAATTGCAATACTTCGCCCATCTCCCGTCCGAGCCGAAGTATTGTTTTAATTTTCTAATTGTTTCCGTTTATCCCTCCGGCGGGTCGGCCCTTGTCATACAAGGCCGCCCACGCCGAGGTATAAACTTTCGGCTAAGTGTTTATCCCGCGCGCCCATGTGTGCTGTTCACTGCCAACGTCCATGCTTGTCCGCTGCCTTGCGTCGCTGCCATACGTCCATGCTGTCTCTTGCCTTGTGTCGTTGCCATACGTTCATGCTTTCCGCTGCCTTGCGTCATTCACACTTGGTCGTTCCGGCACTCGCCTCCATCGTTCAACCCTTTTCCCGATGTGTCGTTCGGTGCGGGTGGGCGCACCCTCTGTGCGGCCCACCACCCGCTTAGTCATTTCGTCCATGTAACTCTACCGGACTGTTATGTAGACGTCATGCCTGCTTAGCCGCCTTGTCGTGTAGACCATCCAACTTCCCGTTTGCTCCCGCCGCATCCGCCGTTTGATGTACCCGCTGTCGTTCAGGGCGTCCACCCCTCGGGCATGGGTCGCCCGCCTGATGAGCGCGGAGCCCTTCTATGTATGTAATTTTCCCGTCGTTCCGCCCGGGTCTTATCGTTTGCCATGTGAAGTTCGGTTCCGCCCGTCGTTTGGGTCGCCCGCCCGTCGTGCGGCGCGCCCGATTCTTCAGGGCGTGATACTCGGTCCCTGGCACTATGATTCAACTGTCACACAAATCTTTGCTGCGGATACGATCCTAACCGGAATGGTTAAGGCTGCGTTCAACACCCAACACTGCTTCCAGAATTCTTAAAAGAACTCTTCAATTTGTTCCCACACAACATAGTAAAGAGATATATATTCTCTTATATATATGCTCACGGCATCACCTGCGCTAATTATAGATTGGATTTATTCATGACCAAAGCTTTGATTCAACGCTGATGAATATAGATATATACGCCCCTCAATACAGTGCACCGGTGAATATGCAACTCTGACATACAACTCGAATAGCCACTACTTGTAATTAGAGCGCATGCACAACACACATCCTCGGCAATTAAACATACATACACAACATTTAGAATTCTCTGTCCGCCCACAGAGTTAAATATATATCAAAGGAAATTCAATGATGCCATATCTCAGAATTCATAAAGGCAACCATGTTCATAATACAAGACTGAATTCCACATATCATATTTACATAAACAATCATACAAACAGAACTTTACATTCATGGCCAGATATACAATCCGTGGCCTTTTTTCAATTGCCCGAAGGCTCCCAAGGAGAACTTCTCACACTCACTCCCTTTGAATTCTCAATCTCACTAATCTATATCAATTGAATTGAACCAATTTTGGTTCATATCCTTTTAGTCACTCCACAAAATCCCCAAGTATCTCAACACCCCTATCCCTAAAATCCTTCCACTAATTAAATTTCCTCATATCCTTTTATTAAATAAAAATATATTTACAATAGATCCTCACATTTTCCTATTTTACTCATTTTTTAATAAAATATTAAAAATCAACACACCCCTTTAACATATTTACAAAATAAAAAAGCGCCCTTGATGCTCCTGCATCAGGATTTATCCGGATTCGTTCGTTCTCGCACACTGTTAGGCTTCTATTTCAAAGATATGGTCTCACAAAACCCCAGTTGGCATAGCTATGGAAAAAAATACTTGAGTGAGGGCCAGCGCCCTTACTTACTCCAAAGCAATACGCCTACGGCAGGGAATGCGACTTGCGAACCAGTATTCAGTCAGTTTTGCTATAATAGCTGATGGTAAAAAGGGCCATTGGTTTGTTATTTATTATATGCCTCATTCTTTATTCTCCCTTGAAATCAATCCCTTAGAAATGGTGTCACCCAGGTTTCTTGTTTTTTATTCTCCCTTCATAAGTCTACTATGAACATTTTTGTGGTTGTACTCCATATAAGTGTGTTTTCTATTATTTTTTTTGGGGATAGCCTATATGAGTGTGTTTTCTATTTCAAGCTTCTATATCAACTTGAAAGATTACAGCCCAACCAATCTAATTGAAATAGCAAAGATTTCTAAAGATGTCCATGTCAACTGAATTAAATTGAAATCATAACAATATTGACAACATTCTATAAATTGAAATCATAATAACATTATTCTCTAACAGGCCATAGATTAAAATGCTTTGGATAGGGAATAGCTCAGATGCCAATTGCAAAACATATGCCAACAAATATTTTTGCTATGTTGGGAACTTTTTTGAAGAATGAGGTGTAGATGTGGATCAGAAAAGAGGAGTCCTATTATTAGGGGGCTTCCCTTAGGTTGCTAATATTGTGTGAGAAAAGAGAGGATACTTAGTTGTTTAAGACTTTCAATTAGCTTGCTTTTACTTTTATTGTTGTGGATAATCTCATGTATAACTATATATATTACAGTGTATTATTTTGTATTTCATGTGAAATATCTGGAAAAATTTATAAATGGCAGGTTTCTATTGTGTATCACATTTATTTATTTTGAATTGGATTTGAAAGAATATTTAATTAATTGTACTTTATGTTTATTGTATAAAGATAAAATTGCTATTAAACATTTAACCTTGTTATGATATCCACCTATCCTTTCTCTAGTATTTCTCATGAAATGTTTAGATATAATAACTTAAGAACGTGTGTTTTATAATAGTTTAAGATAATGTAAGTACTTTAAAATTTGATGTTTGAGAGAGATGGACATTTAAAAAGAAAATGTGTATTTGTGTTTGTATGCTATTATAATTCTATATTGTATATTAAACTATATTTGTTTATAAAAAAAAATGTGTGATCTTTTTTTTGAAATGTTTAAATTTTTAATTAATTGTGTTGTGATTTATGTATGGGATATTATATGTATTTTGAATTAATTTGAATAGATGTGTAAAATTTGTGTATTTTAAAATAATTTGAATACATTGAAATTTGATGTTTTGGGGGAGTGACTTGTAAAAAAAATAAATTGTTTTTGATTGAATGACATTTAATTCTATAACTTTAAATTGCATATTCAGCTACCCTTTCCTCTTTTCTCAATAATTTCACATTTTTTCATGAAATTTTTAGATATAATAAATTACCATTGTTTGTTTTACAATAGTTTAAAATAATGTAAGTACTCTTAAATTTGATATTTTAGAGACATAAAATTTAAAAAATGTGTATTGGGTTTGTATGATATTATAGTTTTATATTGTATATTAAACTATATATTTTATAATAAAAAAATATGTTTGATTTTTTTTTTAATTGTTTAATTTTTTAATTAATTCTCTCCCAATTTTGTATGCCATCTTATATGTATTTTGAATTAATTTCAATTTAAAATTGTGTATTTTGAAATAATTTAAACACATTGAAATTTGATGTTTTGGGTGATTGACTTGTAAATAAAATGTTTAGATATAATAAATTACACTATGTGTTTTACAATATTTTAAAATAATTTAAGTGCTTGCGAATTTGATTTTTGAGACATGAACATTTCAAAAATTGGTATTGTTTTGGTATGATATTATGATTTTGTATTGTATATTAAACTATATTTGTTTTTTTTTTTAAAATTGTGTGAATTTTTCTTTAAATTTTTAATTTATTGTAATGTGATTTTTGAATGTTATATTATATGTATTTTGAATTAATTTGAATACTGTGTGTAGGATTTGTGTATTTTAAAATAATACAAATACATTGAAAGTTGATGCTTTGGGGAGTGACTTGTAAAAAAAATTAAATTCATTTGATTGTATGTGATTTAATTCTTTACCCCAATAGTTTCCTATTTTTTCATGAAATGTTTAGATATAAGAAATTAACACTTTGTGTTTTACAATAGTTTAAAATAATGCAAGTACTTGGAAATTTAATGTTTGAGAGACATGAACATTTAAAAAATTTGTATTTTCTTGTATGATAATATATTTTTATATTGTATATTTAACTATATTTTTTATAATAATAAAAAATGTGTGAATTTTTTATTGAAATGTTTAAATTTTAAATTAATTATGTTGTGATCTTTGTATGCCATATTATATGTGTTTTGAATTAAGTTGATTAAATGTGTGTACAATTTGTGTATTTTAAAATAATTTAAATACATTGAAATCTGATGTGTAGGGGAGTGACTTGTAAAAAAATAAAAATCTATTTGATTGTGAGACACTTAATTCTATAATTTTAAATTGCATATTCACCTATGCTTTCTCAATACTTACCGAGTTTTCATGAAATGATTGGATATAATAAATATATAATTTGATTATTTTAATTAAAATTATTTGTTTATACATATTAATGACCATTGTTTCATCCCCTTAAACATTTTATATTTAAATGTATTTTTTTATATTTAAATGTATTTTTTTTATAATAAAAAAATGTGTGATTTTTTATTGAAATTTTTAATTAATTATGCTGTGAGTTTTGTATGCCATATTATATGTGTTTTGAATTAAGTTGAATAAATGTGAGCACAATTTGTGTATTTTAAAATAATTTAAATACATTGAAATTTGATGTGTAGGGGAGTGACTTGTAAAAAAAGTAAAATTGTATTTGAATGTGAAACATTGAATTCTATAATTTTAAATTGCATATTTAGCCATGCTTTCCCCAATACTCTCCCATTTTTCATGAAATTGTTTAGATATAATAAATATATAATTTGATTCTTTTAACTAAAATTATTTGTTTATACATATTAGCCACCATTGTTTCATCCCCTCATGGAGGTGGATATCAAAAGTAACCATAAGGTTGGGAGGCTAGCTCACCACCCCATTGCTTCATATTTCAATTCAAGAGTGTTGGCTGGAAACATGTGAGCATTTCCTATTAAGTTGAATAATATGGCAAGTCTTCACTCTTGTCTCTGTAAATGGATTTTATGATGTGTTACATACTTCCCTCAGAGTATGTGGGATTATTTCTCGGGTCTTTCAACATCTAGGGGTTTGTGCACAACAAATTGCATGTAGCCACTAGGAATTTCTTTTTGCCTTTTTGAGCTTGTGCCAATGGTTTGGTTTTGTTTGTGCTTTGGACTAGTGTATGGATTAGTAGTTTAGGGCTAGAGATGGCTAACTAATGGGTAGCTTTGAGTGTGTCAATGAGGCTCGTCATTGCACATAGTGGCTTCTTCTAGAGTTGCCATTTCTTGTTGTAGTTTTCCATTAAGGCTCTTCGAGTTTGGAGTTAGTGCATTTAAGGATGCTCACATTTCTATTTGTCTTGATTTTATTGGATTTAGTCCACGGTGTAGCACAATGTTTAGGAGTAGTTGGGGTTACCCACTAGTGCTTGTTGGCAATTGTTTGAAGCCCTATCCTACCCAAGGTTTTCCATCTAACCCTTTGTTACTATGTTCTAATATGTTGTGGTATATTAATTTATTGAGGCTACTACCCTTCCTTTTGGCCTCCTCGAGAGTCTCAATTTGTGTTCTTCTTACAAGGCTTGTGATGTTGAGCAAGTGGTCAAGCCTAGTAGGGTGCATCCATTTAGATATCACCCCTAGAGATTTGTGTTAAAAAAATCCAATGTGCAACGCCAAAACCTTTACATATTCCACTCTCCCTTATGCTTTCGAGATTGACCACAGTCCAAACCCTCAAACTAGTTCCCCATCAAACAAATACTTCAATCCCTATCCAAGTAAATATTTTCCAAAAAACCTCCAAAATACCAACATATTTATATTCCATTTTCCCTTGTATTTCTATTTTTGTATAGAATGAATTATTGTATTTCTTGGAGAAAAACTTTTTCTTTTCTTCCCTACTTGAATCCAACCTACATTTTCTCCAAATTCGAGTCAGTCGTTCTTAGTTAACTGTATGGTATTTTTCTTCAAATCTTCCTCATCCACCTTATCTACCCCAGAATTTTCATTTTCAACAAGAATCCTTGTGGTTTCGGGAGGTAATCCATTTCTCTAGGAACGTACCTTGCATTCACGGAATCCTCATGAGCAAGTGGAGGATCCACATTGGCAAGTGAATTTCCCTTCTTAAATTCTTTTGCCGAGAGTCCAGTTTCTTGAACTTAATATGCTTCTTTCATGTCTTCTTGTTCTTTCTTTCTCTGAATCTCCTCTTCTTTAAATACCATATAGTGGTCACCTTGTGCACCTTTCCACCATTTGGGCCTTTGGGGTTTTGTTCGATCTTATTTATTGTGAGGAGGCTTGGGGCAGTTTTTAATTACATGTCGCGTTTCATAGAATTCTCTACATCGAAATGAGATGTTCTCATGATAGAGATTTTGGACCCAAACATAGTTTGTAGACATCAAGTAAATCTCTCGAGGAAAACCCTTGTTGAATTCCATCCCCACACAAATGTGAGCATAAGTAGCGATTTTTTGTTTGTTTGTTTTTAATAGGACAACTACGATAGAATTTTCCCACCACGTTCACAAAGGAGGAAACCTATGTGTGACTCCAAAAATCTAAGGAAGGTTCGATAGTCTTATCCAAACTCGGTTTGCAGAAATTTATTTCGCAACCCGATCGAAAGTGGAACACGAGTGCTCTATGGAGAGGCTAGTGCTCCCCCAAAACCATCGTTGAGCTTCACATGTAGTCTTCTTGTCTCCAATTATTTCAAAAATCACAGTGAAAAAGCCTCGTACCATAGGGTAAATATTAAGCTCGTGCGTCGAAAGTGGCTTCCATGTCTTAGAGATTGATTTGAGCAGATCGACAAGCTGTGACCATAACCCATAAAACCTGCAAACCAAACCATTCCTAAAAAAATACTTTTCACAATCTAAATCTTCCTCATTCACAAGAATGTAAAGGGAAAAATTATCTTGCACCACTCGAGGACCAAACCAAACTTCAGCATAGAATTGTACGAAACTGAAGAAGAGATAGCTTGATTGAAAGCCATACACACAAAACAAAAATATGTCTTTGCCAAATCACGAGGATTCGCCGTTGAACTATCACACCAAATCCATGCAACTAGAGCAAAGATTGGGCGTCTAAGGTTTTGGGTGCAACCCTACATGCCCCAAGGGATTTGAGAGCTCTTTCCATTTCAAAAGATATATGAATATTATTATAGCCGATATGTTCCCTTCCCTAATTAAATTCATTTCTTTAATATATGATAATGATGAATTTATTTTTTTTTAGTAAGAGTGATAAGATTCAAAAATAGTTATTTTCTTTTGTTCGTGTGATTTTATATTATATAAAATATATATCAATAAATATAGAGCTGCGTTGCTTTGAATATGTTTGATTTTCAAAATTTAAAATAGATTATATATAACCTATTATAGATTATATATCCCCATTTCTGATACGGAAACATATACGATTCTTATCCAAAACTTTGTAAAAACGTTTTTGTGTCGTTTCAAAATATTAGAAACTTCATATTTGGAATTTGATATGTTTCCAAGGGATTTAAATTTTTTTGGAACCGTTTCTAGATTTCCCGACATAGAGCCACACAAATCGTGATCGAAATCCACCCTTAAATGTTTGAAAGCATGAAAATTTGTATAGCCATAAATAAATAATAAAAATGAAGAAATGAGATTTGCAAATAAGCTCACTATAAACAAAACATCACAATGTCTCTTCTAAATCTTTAAAACAAGGACACTCCATATATGTATCAAGGATTCTTACTGAGAAAAAGATAGATGTTCAAAAATGCAAATAAAAGGGTTTGATGAATGTCTTCATAAAGAGATTTATTTGAGTGATTAATTTTCAGTTTGGTTAAGGCTTTGTTAATTGTCATTGATTTTTCTCTTGATTTCATAAATCCCTCCAATATAACAAATCTTCTTTAGCCAATTTTGCTTTCATATAGTCAAGAGAACAAGGTGATGTTTGTTTGGTTGTGTTATATTCCTTCCACGGCTAGCACACGTAGTTAACCGGGGGCTAGAAGGGGGTCGAAGCCCCCCCCTTCGTTGCACCGATTGCGTAGCGGGGGGAGTCACAGGGGGTTTGAGGGGTGCAAGTAACCCCACTCTATGGGGCGGACCTACCTATGGTTTTGTGCATGTTTTTCGCGCATGGTTTTGGACGCGATGGTTTTAGGTGCATGGTTTTGGACGCGATGGTTTTTGGTCCATGGTATTGAATGCTTTGGCATGTATAAATATGTATTGTAACATTCAAAGGAACATAATGAAAAATCAAGGTGGTAGTCCCAGTTTTGGGATCGAGGGGAAAATCTCTCTGTATATGTGTTTTATGTGTTATGCTCTCGCATTCTTTATTTTCTTTGTTTTAGAATTCGTATGCAGGTAATTTATGTACATGGTTAAAACCTACAACGTTGAGAATATTGAAATGCTCAAATAGGTCTTGATGGAATATATTTCTGTGATGAAAGCACCAAGTTTCAATATGAGAGATGGTGTCCACATCCTTTGCAAGAAAAACCCTATGCAAAACTTCAAAAATATGATCCCTTAACAAATAAGACTATTTTTACTCTATAATTCTCGATTTTCAAATGCAATTGTGCTTTCATTAAAAGAAGATTACATGCTCATATGTGATACATGAAAGAGAGGAGATAGCATATGTATTTTGTATATTAGCTTAGCATTTATTCATCTTACACGTACATGATTATATTAGACATTACAATAAAAATGTATTCTTCTCTCTTTTTCATGATTAGATGATTACTTCTCTCGCTTCTCAATTGTGTGTGTGTGTGTGTATATATATAATATAATATAATATATATATATATATATAATAATAAATATATATAATATATATATAATATAATATATATCTTAATATCTATATATTATATTATATAATATATTATATATATATATATAAATAATATAATTTATATATATATATTATAATATATATATATTATATATATATAATTTAGATTGTTTAGGGTTTGAAAACATAATTGAAGAAAACAATTATTGGGTTCAAATGCCGAAATCATTGGGTGGAGAAGCTTGGAAGCACGTAAATCCGCATAGAAAATTTGCTTGTAGGTCCTCACAACATAAATTAATTATGTGGACTTTTAAAAATTAATTAAAAATCTCAATCCATATATCTTATGCCGAAGCAATTCACTGAAAGAGAACTGAAACCTTTCCCATGGAAAAGAAAAATCAGTTTTCCACATATTTTAATTGAATTAATTGATTATATATGTAGGATTAGAGTCATGTAAATAATGAGATTAAAATGACCATACTAATTCAATTTTGCATGATTTTGTTATCCCAATTCTCATTCAATTGTAGAATGACTAAGAAAACTTCATTGAGTTGAAAATTATATGTTGTAAACCTCCTTAAATATATATGTTGATATTTTTTTCTCGAAGAGTTGAACTTCAACTCCTCTTACCTTATAAGCAAGTATGCAACCATTAGCCCTAATAACTCCAAAGGCCAATAATGCCATGATTTTTATAATACATATAGATCATAAGACCATTAACTAATGATCTCATTAAACACAATGTTGGTAAAGTAATGGTTGTTGATGGTCGAATTCATGGTTAATGGTTTCATACTTGTGTATAAAGTGGAATATTTTAGTCTAAAATCAACCATTATCATTCTTTACCTAAGCCAACCCACAACAAATCACTTTAGGTTGTATAGTTTCTTCACTTCTCCTCTACTCTTGATCTGAAAACGGGGCACTTAGGCTTCTTGTCTCACTTACAAGCACCTCTCCCACTTCCAGAGCTTAAATATTCCCAAGTCTATATGATTAACTAATTTGGAAATAAATATGTGCTTGAAAATAAGGTGTATGCTTGTGTTTGTTTTTAAACTGTTTGTGTATTTTAAATTTATTTGCTTGCGATGATATAAAACACACATAGAACAACAAATAAAACAGTAGATACAATGCAGCAATAAAACACACATAGAACGCAATTTAATATGGAGTTCACCCAAAACTATTGGGTTACATCTCCTTGAGCTCTAGTCAACTCAACTAGGCTCTCTGGGATTATGGTCTATGTTATTTTAAAAGCTCCATGATTAACTCCACTAGTTTACACAGAAAACAATGGGTTCAAAACACCATCTTATCCCCTGGCTCTGAAGCTCTCAGCTTTCTGGCTCTAGCTTTGGCTTTCTGCAACTTTCAGCTCTCTAGCTTTTCACTTGACCTCCAGGTGACTCCAAAGACTCCCTGAGTTGCTCTGTGCATTCACTTTTTCACTCTCTATGCTCTATTTTTCCTCTGCCTACTCTCAATTGAGCTCTCTACCTCCTTTGAGGTACTTTTCTGGCTTTTCGCCTACCCCAACCATTTCTCTGCGTTTCATTATCCCTCTGCGGCTTTGCGGCTTCTCTGCTCCCTGTCAGTTAGACTGGCCATCTGGCTTTGCGGCTATGTGGCTTCAAAGTGCATCATTTCATGTAAAAACACCTACTGCATCGCGACATGATGATGAGGAGCGGTTACAGAGGTTTTGGGGCCTTCTCATAGGCAAAAACCCCAAAATTGAGAAAATCCCATTACACATAGAATGTCTGCAAAATACACTATTGGGCATGATTTCGGACTTGAAATCCCATTCAATTGCCCCTAAAATCCATATCGGGTCCACCACTGGGCATTATATCGCATCATATTAACATATTGGGTAAAAACCCAAATACAAGGGAAAACATTCAAAAACCCGACAAAATCCTTTTTTATCGGACTTGAAATTATATTTAAATCGCCCTAAAATCTTATCAAGTCCGCCTTTGGCTGCTATCGCAATCCCCACCGTTGATCTACGTGATCTCTGATCAATGGTCGATATCTAATTTCCGGCGACTTAGGAGTAGGGAGGTTACCCACCCGAAAAGGCGGTTTTCCTCTCTCCTCCGCCAACCACATGTCGACGAATGTGTGGGCTCACGCGGAGCCAGCCTAATATCGCTTTCCGCCTGAGGCTCACTGGAAATCCCACCCTTTACGGAAGTCAAATAACATGGCGGCGCGTTTACAATTCCCTTTCAGGTCCACTTTATCGCTTCGGGCAATTTCCTTTGTATTTCGGTTTTCACACCGAAACGCGCTAATACACAGGAAATCCCTTTACAATGGAACTCAAGCATTATGAAGCTGGGTTTATAAAACCCATCGGGTCCGGTGATGGCATGTGCATATTATCGCTCCTTTTATCTCCGCGATGTGACGTTGTAATGCGATATATCGCAATCACTGGTCGCATAGCCCCGAGGGTCCTTCCCTCGTCTTATGGCATCGCCGATGCCGATCTGCCAATTTCGGTGATTGAAATATCGCATCGGCCCGGTCCTTACCTTTTTTATTTCGCATGTCTGCCTCCGACCCGATATGTCGGGGATCGACAATCTGGGGTTTCTCCCCTTTCCGCTTAAGTCCGCCTTGTGGATCTCCTCCAATGTGATTTCCCTTAATAAGGGTTTTTTGCCCATTTTAGGGGATTTTGCCTCTTTTTCCAAAGAACCAAGGGAATATTCTTTCTGTGATAACTTCTGCATCCTAAGTCCATTTTTCCCCAATCAAGTTGCAGTAGATTCAAAAGGAAAAGATCTCTGCAATGGATCTATTTCAAGTAACTTCCTTGGACTTTCATTTTCCTCTATGAGGAACACTTAGACTTAGGAGTCTATCCAAAATCCATTTTGGATCACGCCTTCCCACTAAAAGAACTTTTAGTCTCCAAAACACTAATATACTCATGTGAATAGTAAATGAGAGTAACAACACCCTCTTCTTTTAACCTCCATACACTTGCCTTGCATAGTGCCTTTGAATCAAAGCCTTTGACCACTTTCCTTCCTAAATATGCTGGTCCTTCTCGGAAGAAGTGTCTTCCTCCTTGCCTTCCTACAGAACTCCTGTTGAAATGGTCACAGAAGGTCATTTGAACTTCTGTGCCTTGATCATGGATCCAAGGTGGCTCAAACAAATGTGAAGTACATATCCTCCACAAAACTTTCATTTGTACCTGTTTGACAAGCTGTCAACAACAACTGTTAACAACGATAGAGACACAGAGAACAACTGGATGGCCTAAACTCCTGCTTCACAAAGGAAACAGATTTCACATCTTGCGAACACCTCCATGTCTTACATCTGCATACAAATGATGGAATAGATAACAAGCCCACAAAAGATGCCTTTAAAGCAAATGACCCTTCAAGTCAAGCATGTAGAAAAAGACCATTATGACTCTTTTTCAAAAGATGAAACACTTCACTATTATCTCCATCTTGGAGACGAGTTGACTTCTCCCAAGTCAACATTGCATCACATGCATGTCAAAGAAATCAACCCTACAAGTTAATTACACACACATGTTCAAAACAAGGAAAACATCCACATCCCTGTGTCCATGCACATCATGTTCGTGCATGCATTTCATCCTTCAACATTCACTTAAGTACACTGTACTTTCGAATTTGAAATGAAATATAATGTTGCAGCAATAAAGTGAGCCTCCTACTCAACTTTTCCATCCACCTTCTTGATAAAATACTGCAATTTGCATTCAATTAACAAAGAAATTCAAACATGTGTATCAATAGACATGCAATCTTAATTGGATAAGAATTCTAACCATTTCTCACCAATCCCTTTCAAACGTACTACCTTCGTATGCACATCAGCTTCAACATCTGAATCATCCCGAGACACATCATTCATGGAAACTTCCTTTCCATTGCTGCCATTTTCTCTTTCCACCTTCTTCAGCGTTTGTGGAAGCATTGCTGGATTTAGAGTCCAACACTTTCCAGCAAGAAGCCCTTGCTTATAGTAGTAAGTGCAACACATGTGCATCCTCTTGAAAGCATGATTTGCCTTGTCCAATGGACCCTTGGCTTCTTGCTTCTTTTCCTTCGAAAGTTCCCTGTATGTGGCCATTCTCTTCCAACATTTAGAAACATTATGGTTATCCAAACCACAAAAGGAACATGCAATTCTTTTCCCATGCTTATGTGGAAATTTATCATGCTTTGCAAAATCAAAAGGAAGATGATTAGAACCAGATTTATACCTGCCCCTTTCACCTTTATTGCCATCATGAGGAGGTGAATCAAATGAAGAAGTGGCTCCCTTTGGAACACCATCAATCTCTTTAAGGTTGTTAGAGTCTCCATAGCTCTCTCGTTCAAGTTTGTGCTTCCGAACACCTACATCCTCCAAATGATGTTTCAAGCTATTGCATTCCTCCTGAATACAATCTTCACGCTCTTGAGGTGGAAGACGTGCAATGCAACTCATTCTTGGAGCTGTTTCAATGGTCTTCATGGGAGCTTTGGAACTTTCTCCATAAGCTTGTCCATAGCCAAGACCCAAATGCTTAGGCCTTTTCTCAATTATTATTGGCTCAAAAATACCTTGGGCATGTCTACGGAAGCTTTTTCCTTCATAATCCATCTTGGACATTAGCTTGGAACCAATGCCTTTGGTATGTTTTTCAAAAGAACCAATATAAGTATTCTTAGAAGAATTTGAAGACAAACTGGAATGATTTACCTCTTCTTCAAGCTCATATTTGACCAAGGCTTCTTTGGCAACAAAGAGCTGTGACTCCAACTCATGCATCCTTTTCACGTTCATATTTGCAATATAAAGTTGCCTCTCCATTTCCTTCAATTTGTCAAAAAGCAACTGCTTCTCTTCCTTCATGGAATTAAACTACTCTCCAAGTATGTTGCTCTTCCTTCCCTCCTCACACATTTCTCTCACCTTATCCATCATAATGAACAAGTCTTGCTTCATGTCTTCATGAAAGAGTCTTGTGAGTTAAGAGGAGTTTGAGGACTCACTTGTAGAAGTTTTCATTATACCAATGAGAAAAAGAACTTCAAACAAGATAACTAAAGAGCTTATCTAAGCAACCGTTTACAACAAACCTCTTGTGCTTCAAGGATTGCTTTAAGGTCCTTTGGGATAGAAGAATGCCTTCGACCCTTCTTCCTTCTTGTCCTTCCTAGACTGAGCTATACAATAGCATTCCCTTCACCTCTGCAAACTCAGAAAATAGTCAGTCTGTAACAAGCATGCAATCAATGAGACAATCAATCCTTGACTGCCCAAACATCTTTTAGACAAGCAATCTCTGCTGTGTCAATCAAGCATTCTGACATAAAATTCTATTAAGGTGGGGTTAATCAATCTCAGGCTCTAATACCACCTGATCTGAAAATGGGACACTTAGGCTTCTTGTCTAACATACAAACACCTCTCCCACTTCCAAAGCTTAAATATTCCCATGTTTATATGATTAACCAATGCGGAATTAAATATGTGCTTGAAAATAAGGTGTATGCTTGTGTTTGTTTTTAAACTGTTTGTGTATTTTAAATTTACTTGCTTGAGCTGATATAAAACATATAACAACAAATAAAATAGTAGATACAATGCAGCAATAAAACACACATAGAACAACAATTTAATATGGAGTTCACCCAAAACTCTTCGGCCACATCTCCTTGAGCTCTAGTCAACTCAACTGGGCTCTCTTGGATTATGGTCTATGTTCTTTTACAAGCTCTATGCTTAACTCCATTGGTTTACACAGAACACCACAACACAATCTTATCCCCTAGCTCTCAAGCTCTTGACTTTCTGGCTCTAGCTTTGGCTTTCTACAACTTTCAGCTCTCTCTCTTTTCACTTGACCTCCAAGTGACTCCAAAGACTCCCTCAGTTGCTCTGCACATTCTCGTTTTTGCTCTCTTTGCTCTCTTTTGCTTTTGCCTTCTCTCAATTGAGCTCTCTGCCTCCTTTAAGGTACTTTTCCAGCTTTTCGGCTACCCCTGCCATTTCTCTATGTTTCATTATCCCTCTGCAGCTTTGTGGCTTCTCTACTCCCTGTCAGTTAGACTCGCCATCTATCTCTGTGGCTTCGTGGCTTCAAAATGCATCATTGCTTGTAAAAAATTCCTGTTGTAGCGTCGCATGATGATTAGGAGCGGTTAGAGAGGTTTCGCAGCCTTCTCATATGCAAAATCCCAAAAATTGAGAAAAACCCATTACAGAGAGTGTCTGCAAAATACACTATCGGGCGTGATTTTCGAACTTGAAATCCCATTCAATCACCCCTAAAATCCCTATCAGGTCCGGCATTAGGCATTATATGACATCGTATTAACGTATTAGGTAAAATCCCAAATACACGGGAAAACATTAAAAAACCTGACGAAATCCTTTTTTATTGGACTTCAAATTATATTGAAATCACCCTAAAATCGCATCATGTCCGCCTTGGGATACTATCGCAATCCCCACCGTCGATCTATGGGATCTGTGATCAACAGTCGATATCCAATTTTGGGTGGCTTAGGAATAGGGAGGCTACCCGCCCAAAAAAGGCGGTTTTCCTCTCTCCTCCGCAAGCCACGTGTCAACCAGTGTGTCGGCTCGGGCGGAGCCAGCCCAATGCTGCTTTCCGCCTCAAGCCCACCTGAAATCTCGCCTTTACGAAACTCAAATAACATGGCGCCATGTTTACAATTCCATTTCAGGTCTAGTTTATCGCTTCAGTCAATTTCCTTTGTATTTCGATTTTTACACCGGAATGCGCTAATACACAGGAAATCCCTTTACGACGGAACTCAAACATTATGAAGTTGGGTTTATAAAACCCATCGGGTCCAGCGATCACATTTTCATGTATTATCGCTCCTTTTATCGCCGCGATGCGACGTTGTGATGCGATATATCGCAATCGCTCATCGCATAGCCCAGGGCATCCGTCCCTTGTCTTATGCCATCACCGATGGCAATCTGCCGATTTCGGCGATCGGAATATCGCATCGGCCCGGTCCTTACCTTTGTTATTTCACATGTCTGCCTCTGCCCGATATGTCGAGAATCGAAAATCAGGGGTTTCTCCCCTTTCCGCTTAAGTCCGCCTTTTGGACCTCCTCTCATGCGATTTCCCTTTATAAGGGTTTTCTGCCCATTTTAGGGGATTTTTCCTCTTTTTCCAGAGAACCAAGGGCATTTTCTTTCTGCGATAACTTATGCATCCTAAGAAGGCAAAGATCTCTGCAATGGGGTTATTTCCAAAAACTTCCTTGCACTTTCATTTTCCTCTGTGAGGAACACTTAGACTTAGGAGTCTATCCAAAATCCATTTTGGATCAACTCTATGTCAAAACGGTCTTTAATTTAAAATCAATTAGTCATTCTTATGATTTGTTTTAATTTTAAAACGATAACAATATTGACAAAGTAGGGCCCATTGCATGGTCTTTGTTATGAGATACTTCCTATAATCTTTTTGAAAAAGTCTCATAATCAAGTACTTTTAATCTTTACAATTAATTTCAATTTGATTATTAACTTCGTTACTAGGAAGAATGACATAAAAATAGATTTTAAAATAGAAAATATGTTATAATTATTGATTATAATGAAAAAATAAGATTTAATAACTAATTTCTTTGCTATGCTCATTTTGTTTTCTTTCCTCAAAACTTTTAATATAAGGAAAATATTTAAAGAAAAAAATTATTGGTGAAGTGTTCGTTTTTTTATCAAAGTACCACTCTTGGAGTGCAAAATTTTAAACATAGTGTTGTTTGTCATTTAAGAAAATAAATTAAATTCAAACCCTCCCTTCTACTACTCATCAAGTTGCCCAAGCCAAATATTTACCATGAAACAAACCATAAATTTTGACTCGTAAAGACGAACCCAAAGTCAAACCCTCCATTCCACTACTAGTCAAGGAGCCCAACCCAAATATTTACCATGATACAAACGAGAACTCTCCCAAAAACCAATGACACTAGTGTTGGAGGTCTCATTCATTTCGTCCATCAACAATTCGATTGAGATTAAAATTCTTTGAAATACGAAAAATTGATATTTTAGTTATTCATGTGTTTTTGAATTCTTTATATTTATATATAAAACACACACACACGATTTTATATACATTTTTCATAATAATGTAATGCTGTAATTTAAGATTAATTGAAATTTTTAACTTGT